>DWGR01005835.1:0-10112 GCA_018247715.1 Heliconius burneyi
CTATTTAGTTACTTTAAACCCAAAAATAATCAAGCCGCTGTATTACAAGGACTTACTTATTTAAAATAGTGACATTTTATGTTTTTTGTTTGCTTTTATTTGATTGATATGAAATAATAGACATTCACTATGGTTTTTCTTTTTTCCGGAATTTTTTCCGATTATTTTTCAAACTTTCATTAATAAACTAATACATCAAAAGCTAAAACTTTTTGTTCTGACACTTTTCTGCTACAGGATGTTCCATTGTGCCACGATAGCCATTTCTTAGTAATTTTTTCTTATAGCAGCAGACATCTTATCCTGAAAGATGTTTTAATGTATACGAGTGTATAGTTATGTAGCATTTCCTCGAGAAAATCTTCCCATTCATATTATATAATTTTATATATGGTTCTCGACCTACCATCACGATTGGTTTATGAACACGTTTTAGTACACTTTTATGACATATTGCACACTTAACGACTTATGAAGGAACGTAATGGTCTGTCATAAATGTCTATTTTGAATATCACGTGTTATTTTTTGTCTGTTGGAAAAAAATATGTAATATTTTTTATAAGTGAGACACCTTGAGTACTACGAGTATGTAGGATAAGTTGGGTTCGCCTGGTGTATAGAATTAATTATATATCATTTCACAGTTTCAAATAAGAAATCCATATATCACAGCTATTTTTCTCGGATCTATAAAAACGGAACGCCAATCTAAAAACAATTTAAATAAAATCCAAGTTACGCCACCAAGAGTCAAAAATATAAACGTAAACGACAAAAAATCCTATTATAAGTATATTAGCATGTTGATTTAAGTATACGTATACTGTAACTTACATTAGTTATTAAAAATAAATCTAGCCACAATATTGTAGAACACGCATACAAATCATCGTTTTCTTTTACCATCCAGAGCATCATTAGCGTTGACCTTTAAGTTCCAAGGGCACAGAAATACCAGCTATTATTTATTTACTACCCATCTATGATAATTATATATCATGTGTTATAATTATGCTTTATTTGAATATGGGTGTGCATTATAACCCTACATAATACGCCTTTAGCAATAAAACAAAATAAACATGATTTTTAGGGTTCTACCAGTATACCTCAAAAGGTAAAAACGGAATCCTTATAGGATACTTTGCTATCTGTCTGTCCGTCTGTCAAAACCATTTATTCACATACATCGTGTGGAGATATCATCCTGAAACTATATTCAAACATACAATAACAAAAAAAATACTTACAATCAATCTTACAAGAAATTTATATCTATCAAAATCTATCAAAAAAAATAATTACAAGAAATTCGTACTGCACTTGGCAACTCCCACTCGCAATTAGCCGGTTTTTTGTAATATAAGTCAAACAGGTAGATATATTATAAAAGTATGTTAGAATGAGATATTTTCTTTATAAAAAAACAACAACTAGTCAATTTATTTATACAAACAGTGAAAATATTTTGTCTGTACATTCTTGGATATTGGGTATTTTTCACGAATATGGATAGAGGGACACTTAAAAAGATAATAGGAGGCAAAAATATATTTGTTTAATTTCTTGTTTTTCTGTCTGTCTGTATATATGGTCACGCCAATCTTCGAAAGTACTGAACCGATTTACTTCAAACTTTCACCAATTTCTTTGTTTTAACTCAACTTAACATCCAAAGTTTGTTTCATTGAAATCGATTCTTTAAAAAAAGTTATCGGCATTTGAACTCAACTCAATTTGGAAATCAAGTCATGAGTTTTCCTGCAAATATAAAGCTATCCATAGCTATACTTATAACAAATCTGTATTTGTTTGTAATAAATCTGTATTTTTAACCGACTTTCAAAACAACGATGAGGTTCTCAATTAATATATTCGATTTTATATTCAATCAATAATTAAATATTTAAGGTTGTTTCTGAACGAGTAAATTAAATTAGTCACTGACATCAACACATGTATGTATGACTGTCAGTCAACTTTGTTTATTAAATGAATAATCATGTAATTCAAGCGGGCGAAGCCGCTGGCAGGCCGCTAGTATTAGGATAAAAAATAAAATTGAGACTAAAATAGCATATATCAAAAATTATATTAAGAAAACATAATTTCGATCAAGCCCACTTGTTTAATCATTTAAGCCTGTTAAAGGGCACCCCGAAACCTAAACAAGCAAAAACCAATTTCCCGTGTAATATATAATATTGACTTGAATTATAAAATACTTATAATATCCGAAACTAAATTGAATTTTGCCTTTTTTCTAATAATTTCGTTTATCTTAGTTACTTTTCCGATATTTCTATTACGGTTGGTTTTTAGTCTTTCCGAGTCATATGGCCGTGGTCGTCAGTTCTCTAAAACTATCGATTGTAACACATTAAAAATTATATAAGACAAAAAATATATGTAAGTCATGAGACTAACATTGAAGCTATAAAATATTTTATATATATCTAATAGCTTCCATGATTCCATATCAGAATCTCCTTATTTTCAAAAAATATTTTTTCTCTAACGGCCGATGTCAATAATCAATCCTAATCCATAAACTGCAATCGCAGTTTGATATAGCAATCTATTTATTGAGTTTAGCTTGCCAATAACCAATCTAAGTACTTCATTTTCATCTCTTTTCAATCTCAGATTGGATAGCAATGTAGAACAATTCAAGATTGACGTTAACTGATAGGAGATTGATCATTAATAATGGGCGTTAGGAAATAATATATCTACTATATATTTTTGTAATCAAATTATACTGAAAATAAAATTTTCCATTATATTAATTCATTTAAGCTTAAAAATTATGTTATTAATTAAAGTAAAACAATAATAAGCTAATAATACTATTGAAGCACATATACCACCATGTGCAAGTTCACAAGACCAGACTTAGATACTCCAATATAAGTCTATGCAATCAATCTGGATCTTCTAATAACATAATAGCAATTGCTGTACTATTTCCATTATACATATATTAAACCACTGATTAAATCAGCTTCGCATATACCAGTTGGGGAGGCAGAGGGAACCTAGCGTTAAGATAATCAATTCTATATTTGACAATTGATTAAAGGTAGGTTATAAAGACTTGGTTATATTAAGGCCGTTGTGGTACAGTGGGGTTGTGAAAATAATATGATTGGGACTATAAACTCGGTAGTTGAGTGTTCGATCCTCGCGCAGGGGAATTACTTAATTTCCACACCCTGACGGACAAAGCGTGGTATTGAATTCTGCCACTCTATACGCAATACCTCGAGAATTGGGGAAAAATGAGGAACGGAGTGCTATCCTAGGATCCTTCTGCCTATTGTTATATAAGGATATGGGATGAAACTGAGAAAAAAATAGTGTGTTGTCCATACAACCGAAACAGGCACGACCGAAACACATGTAAATAAAGACAACACTAATTAAATATTCAGGGAAGAGTATATATATATATTACTCGGCCTTTATTCCCATCAATATTTTACACATATAAGGCGTGCGATAATTGAAGTTCATATTTTAATAATTATTTTGGTATCGATGCCATCAATATTGTAATTAACACCTCCACGGTGTATGGCTCCTCACGTATCTCGTTACGTGGTGGCGTAACGAGTACTTTATAACAGTTCGATGAACAACGTTCATGGTACAGTGTAAATATTGGAAATAATATAGTGGTAAAATAAATTGATTTTGGCACAGAGGAGAGTATAGTTTTAAATTAGGATAAAAGAACTATTAGAATTAAAGATTTCTCTTATTGGCTTATCGTTTTTATTGAGATAGGCGTGTATAATTGAAATATATTATATATAAGAAAAGATTTTAAAGCCGCTTTGCTATGGTTGGTAGGCTAAATTAAATTTAAATGGCAGTCGTGGCGCAGGGGCACAAATGTGCGACTTTAAACGCGACAAGATGTAGGTTTGAATACCGCCCGAGGAAATTAGATTTTTATTTAAATTTATATTTTCATTTCCTCGCTCTAGTGTCCACACAAAGTTCGGCGTTGAGTTCCTCCTCTCAACACGCATAAGTTATAATGATTTTTTAACAAGTCCATAACATGTAACTAACGTAACTTTCCTTTACAGATCCATACAAAGCATCGAAAGTTCAATGCAACGAGTCGATAGTTTTGTCGCACACCCATCCACACGTGACCATATCGAGCCCGGGCTTCCCTCGGCCGTATCCGGACGACGTGCACTGCGTCACCGAGGTCCGAGCTCCGCCAGCACATACTATACGGCTGCATTTTGAAGAATTGCTTACTGAACATGAACCACAGTAAGTAATTGTTTTATTTTATTATCCCGTTCACGTGCGAATCGGAATCGCCCACTAAGTGTTCCGACCAACCGATCTCGAAAAGGGTTCCATTTTTTTTGCGTTCGGTACTTTAAAAATTATCACCATTCCATTCTGTGAACACACGCATTACATTATGTTTCCATGTTTTATATATTATAGGAGCCGCAGAGCTAATGTAAAAATAACGATAAACTTACTTAACTTTTTGCCAATTTTTTTTTCTTATTTGTATCGTTAGTTTTTTACAATTGTAGCACACGGGAAGTACCCTATAGATTTCATTTACGCAGAAAATTTCATGTATAACGCAGTAAAAACGATGCATAAAGGCTTATAAAAAAGCTACTTATAAGGTATGAAGAGGACAGGAGGATGACAGTGGACCAAGCGAAAGAAGTATGTAGAGACTACTACTGTCAAAATAACTCAGATTGATTGTTACGGTTTTGGATTCCAAAAAAATAATTCATCTTATTTATAACTATTCAAGGATTTATTTCGTTTGAATTTTGACATAGCATAAAATAATTTAGAGAACGTATAACATTTTTAACGTAGCGAGACATGAACCCGCACCTCTTTGAAACCGTCCAAATGCTTTAAAAAATAAATATTCAAAATTAAATGAAACTATTTTAACCGGATTAATCGCGTATGTTTTGTATAATTACATTTTTAGAAACCCGACGTTTCGAACACTTTGCAGTAGTCCGTGGTCACGGGGAGACTGAACGTGAAAATCAAAGAAAATATTCAAAATTTACACTTTTCATTAATCCGAAGAGAATAATAATAAAAAATAAGTTACTTTCACGCTGTATCCCGCATAAAGCAGGATATACTGAGGGCACACAGTGTTAAATCTCTCTGTTCCCTCTACTTATAGTTTTTTTAACAATAACACTACAAAATACAGCAAAATTAATAAAATCATTATCACTTAAATTAAACAAAACATAATTAAGCCAAACTGTACAGAACAAACTTAATAAGCTATTCATGAAGTGGCGCACGTTAGTCGTATGCACATAGCACGACTGTACACACATACACACGAGCACGTATGTACGTGCATGTGTGTGTACGTATATACGATTCACAAACAAATTATCTACATATCAAACTTTGAAGGGACAATGTGAACACGTGCAACGTAGTCAAAGGGAAAACTAGATTAGACGCGTGCTAGCTAAATCTGGTATAGATCAAATGAATATGAGCGAGGATTTTGAAATTTTGATAGACAATTGAATTGGCTATGGATTATGGGCTATAGTTATTTTTGGGATGTGTCTGGACTATATAAACGATGGTTGAAGATTTGGTTTGAGCTTTTTTTGTAGCTTCACGCTGGATCACGTATAGCAGAGCAGAGAAAACATGGTATTGGTTCTCTATTCTTTACAAAAGATTTGAATATGTTTTTTATTAGTAAAATTTTTGTTTTTAATCTAATTTAATAAGGCTCTGTGTTGCAGCATTGAGCTAAGGTGGAACGGTGTAACTTGACACTTCCACTCTATGTGAAGTTTGCCTAGCCTAGCTAAATACACGTAAGTGTATTCATCTCCTGCCATTCTCCTGAATATTCATTTTTTTTAAATGGGCCGAGGTTTGTGTCCGGATTGTTTTAAAGTAAATTTTATTTTGTATACTCATTTTGAATTTTAAAAAAGTATGTTTTAATAACATAATCGAAATGATCATAATTTAAATCACTATTGGATAATTAATAAGGAAAAGAGAAAATAAAATGATTTAACAATTACACAATGGCCATATACTCGTATGTATGTGACTGATTTCTGTGACAGATTGAAATCCTAAACTTTTTTTATCCAAATAATCTTTTGCAAGCACTTTTAATTTGTCAAATGACCATAAGGCCGCCATAAAAAATCAACAGTTGCCCTTTTCAATATAAAAGCTACAAATTTATTAATTACTTAACTAGCGAACCGCTCGTGGCTTCACCTACATATTTATTGTTTATTTACTATTCTGAATTACTTTCATGTTTTATTAACAAAAAAAATCAAATCAGCTTTATGCTGTATCCCGCATACAGCAGGGTAGGCAGGGGGAACCTAGTGTTAAAATACTTCGTTCCCCACTTTCTGCCGAATTCTGGAGGCATTGCAAATTTGCAAACCGCTGTTTCATTAACATCTCATTATCATTATAAGGAACAGAATTATACATAAAAAATTATAATACTTTGTATTCATATTCCTTTTTTTATTTATCCATAAAAAAACTCTACAAACATATGACACATAATATATTACTCTCTTAAATTATAAAGTTTTTCCATAAAATTATACCAACAATGCTTTTCCCTCGTAAACGATACAATTTACAATTTAAATACGGCCATTATGTTACAAAGATTTCAAGTAGAAACGACGTTATAAAAGAGTTTATTCAAAACAACATTTGGGGGAAGGAATTACATATTATTATTTATTAATATAGAATTAATTTGTATATGATCTCCCTAGCTAAGTGGATATTTTGTATGCTTGAAATATGTGAAATTTAAAAATATTTTTATATGACCATGACAAGGCACGGCGTTCAGTTTCGCAGTCACTCAACTATATCTCGAATGCGGGCAGGAAGTGAAAAAAAAAATAAAGAGAAGAGAATAATTCCAGAAGAACCTTTAATGGCGCTGCCGTGTCAAAATGTTAAAATTGTTGTCTGGAATTAAGCAATAATTTTAGATCCAAATATTTTTTTTTTTTTGAAATAAAAGATATCTATAATGGACATTAATATTTTTTATGTCCACTCTCTTTACGCTTTATATTAAAAGAATAAAATAATATTTTGTTCAAATATATTATGACGAAAGATTTATCAAATTTAGACATCAATCAACACCAAGAGTTTTTTTTTTGTGGTATCTTCAAAAGTAGTAAAATATGAAAACTCTCAACAACACATAATGTAATGAAAAATTGAAAGAAAATTTCAAAACTATGTTTATACTAGCTTCCCTCTATCTATCTTCTTATGCGTGAAAAATCGTAAAATTGTTTTTTAAGTTATAATAACCAAAAAAGAAAACAATTTTTCCCCTTATCCACAGAGCAATGTCAGAACCTTGTGTTACTTGGATTCTACGCAATTTTCGAGACATTGCGTGTGGAATGTGAGAATTCAAGGCTTCACTCTTTTGTTCGCTCTTTTTTTCGCCTTTTTCCCTAGTAGGAATCGAAATGGCCTCAAATATAACTTAATAGGTTTGACTTGAATATTTTCACCTACAAAAGCGTTATTAAACATCGGTTTTCATAAACCTAGCTAACTCTAAATCTTTCATAACATTGTAACGTATAATGCAGCATAACATTATGCTAATCTCATACATGGAGCAAGTGTAGATATATTAAAACGTACAAGGAAATTGCGTGACCATATTGTACTCATATGTGTACATTTATTAATAGTTTTTGGTCTGTTTCTTACATAATATTCGATTTTGTTTATACGTATAAGTTTGTATAAGTTTGACGTGTCTGTCTGTCTGTTTGTGCTACCATAAGTCCTGAATTAATGCACCGATTTGAGTGCGACTTTTTATACGAAAGTCTCGCGTATCGCAATGTAGTATACTAGTATCTTCAAAATATGTAAGCTAATAAAAATAGAGTTTTACACTGAGGATAAAGGCATTATTGCATTTGTTCCATCTTCGACTAGTAATAAAGCCGTTAAAAGGAACGTGTAAAGAATAGAGTATGAAAATTAAAATATATGTAGGTATAAGAGGTGATACTTAGGTGAGGTGAGAGGCCAGTCGTAACGCAATGGCACAAAGTGTGACTATAAAACCTACTGTTTGCTGGTTCAATTCCCACTCGTGGAGTTGAAATATTTATTTAAATTTATATTTTCATTTCTTCGCTCTGCCATAGCGTGCCGTTGAGTTCTGCCACTCAACACGCAATGCCTCCAGAATATGGGGAATAAGTGTATAAAGTGGGGAACAAGTGTCTTAACACTAGGTTTTTATCTAAAATAACAAATAAAATAAATATTGAATCACAAACATTATACAATTGCAAATTGAATCCACAGCCTGTCAATTACGTATGCCATAGACAATCAACGTTAGAAATAGTAATAAATGAAAACGGCTGCGATACCCATTGATCGACATCAAACTGAATTACAAATATTTTCAAGCACGTGCAGACTAATGAAGTAATTCGGATGCACTGGCAATACAAATAAGCGACTATTAGCAATTTTGGACTTTATACTCTTATTATAGGTGCTATTATGGCTTGTTTTATAACGTCTCTGCATCTACATATTATTACTTTGTTAAATGAGCTCCATTTTAAAGTGTATGAGCGAGTTTTAATCTTATTTTTTTTTCATATTTAACAATTAAGCAGATTGAGAGTGATAAATCTCTACGTTTTTCTATTCCATCTATCGTGGAGATTTTTTTACTAGGTACGTAATCTTATGATATATTTTGCATAATAAGAATTAGATTATTCTAAATTAATTTTTTTTTATTAAATTTAACATTAGGTTCCATAGAGAACCTACGCTGCTTTGCTGAAAGATGCGTGAAACCAATGTGCTGAAAGAATGTTTATTCACTTATTATAATTCCTTCATCTTTTTCGTATCTAAAATTTTGTTCAGAATTTGAATCTCATTAAATGGTTTTTAAATAAATTTGAATCTCATTTAATTGTTTTTGAAATGATAACAATAAAAAAAACAATTTTGTAGTCAAATGCTATCAACGGCTCAGTGTACATAACAATGAAAAACATTAAAATTTAATCAAAAACGCTGTCTCTCATGACTTGTTTAAGTAATAATTGAAGTACAAATTACGCGATTTGATGGCATTAGACAAATGGATCATAACCGCGGACGTGTCTGGGTTACCGCGATACATTGTCTGACATATTTTATTTACGTTGTATTCAAGTTATTATAATGTTGCTTATTATGGATTTTAGATATTATTGTTTAATTATTAGTAAAAGTCAAAAATTGCCATTATATTAGAGAAGCTCTTACTTCTTACATATTGAGGCCAGTCGTAGCGCAGAAGCACCAGCATATGACCGTAAACGCGACCGACTGTGGGTTCAATCCCCACTCCAAGAAATCAAATATTTAATATTTTCTTCCTCTTATTTCATTCGCTGCACTGAGCTCGGCACCTATAATAACACGATGGAAACCACGCACGATGAATCCATTGAATGCTGAGAACTTTCTTGTCATACATATAAAGTGCTAATGCTAAACATACAAATACTGCACCACAACGTCAAATTACAAAATAATTTTTTCTGTGCTTTTGTAAGCTTCATGCATATATAGTGTTTAGACACTCCGCCCCCCACTGTCCATCGAAATCTGGAGGCATTGCGTATTAAGTGAGGAAAAATAAAAACAGTAAATATTTAATTTCCTCGAAATGAAATCAAACTCGGAACCTATCGCATTTATAATCACACGCTCGTACCCCCGTACCACGAGTAGCTATATACAAAATAGATACAGTACAAAAGTAAGTAACTTAAAATAGACATTTTATTTTTACATTCATCCAACGTCAATTTCTCTAGAAATTCGCTTTGTGATGTTAAAAGCTCCTAAGATAAAGACAGTCTCGTTTATAAGTACGTCAAGACGCTTGTAGCGGGGTTCTGTTACAAACAAATCGCTTGAGGGTAATAAATAATCCGTAAAACTGAAGAAAACTGATGTCGAAATAAAAAGTATAAGAATTTTCATTATTTATATAA
>DWGR01005836.1:0-10112 GCA_018247715.1 Heliconius burneyi
AATTATTACATATAAACCGACTAAGTTGACATGGTATAAGCAAATAAGAAAACCGGTTATTTATTGACAATGGATTGTGTTAGTGGATTTTGTTCTATTATCTTTTTAAGTTCCGACGAGGAGGAAAAGGGCGTAAACGCTGTACAGTACGCCGGAAATAGATTATTTACTTTCTATATAGAGCTGTGATTGGAGTGGAGTTATAAGGGTTTTGTTGTATTTTGTATGTATGATTAGATCTGCTTCACGCTGTATCCCGCACACAGTAGGGTAGGCAGAGGGAACCCAGTGTAAGGGGTCTTTTCTCCTCTGTTTTAGGCCGAACTCTGGAGGAATTGCGTGTTGAGCAGCGGAACTCGACGAGATTATAGAGATCTACTTTTTAATTAATAATTCTATATTTTATTTTAATTCTTAATTAACTACTTAATTATAATAATTATAATAATAATAGTAACGTATTTGAAAAGAAGTACTAATGCCACTGACATGCTTCTCAGCTATCAAATTAAGAACATGGCGGACTGTGATGGGCCCAAGAGGCTAATTCAACATGTGAAACCTGCACAAAAAAGACGATCGCGTGAAAGACTTAAAATGACTGACACAAGCCTTACCTAAATAACCGCATGAGTTAGCGTTCCTTGGATGCCGCAGATTCTGAACGGTTCAAGGTTCGACCGCGTTGACTGACATTCTATTTGTGATGCTCACGTGTCTAAAGTGTAAGCTGACACGAGAGTGTACGATGTGGAGTGATTCGTTATAATATCAGTTGTTTTTTTATCTTGTAAATTTTCTATTTACTTTTTTATGTAATGTAGGCAGTCGTGGCGCAGGAGCAGGAGCGTGCAGCTTTTAATGCGATTGTAGGTTCGATTGTCACTCAGGGGAATGACACTCTGGAAATGTTTTCCATATTCCATTTTCTCTTTCAATATTTCCATTCTCTTGGCCCTGGTAACCAGGCAAAGTGCGGCGTTGACTTCCATCATTCAACACGCAATGCCTTGAGAATTCGACGGTGGCGGTAGGGCACGAATGTATTTTAATGGGAATGTAGCGGTAAGAGAGGTAGCAGGAGACCTCGGTTGACCTTCGAAAACACAATATCATGGATACCGGAAGAAGGTCACGTAAAAAGCCCGAGGACTCCCCGAAAGGCATGTATGAAGATATAGATGACGGTGGACGAGGCGAAAGAGATATGTAGAGACCCGTAACGTTTGGCGCTCCGTTCGCTCTGACTACCCCGCTAGGGATAAAGCGTGAAGCGGTGTTGTGTTAATATTAGGTTTTCAATTTCTATTTGCCTATATTAATATGTGCGGAATACAGTTTGATGTTTGAAAATTAAAAATAAACTACTGGATTTTATATTTACATAATCTTCAATTTACATAAGAACTGTGTCTAATCTCTCTTCTACTTCTTTGCATCTTTTTTGCTCTTATTATTACTGAAGATGAGAATATGAATATTTTTATAAATAAATCAGCTTCAAGCTGTATCCCGCATACAGCAGGATAATCAGAGGGAACCTAGTGTTAAGACACTCTGTTTTCCTCTTTCTGCCGAATTCTGGAGACATTGCGTGTTGAGTGGCAGAACTCAACGCCACTCTTTACCTCGACACCAGAGCGAAGAAATGGAAATGAAAATGTAAATAAATATTTCATTCCCTTGAGTGGGGATCCAACCCATAACCGTTGCGATACAGTCACAACATTGTGCCTCTGCGCCATGACGGCCTTTTTAGCATCATCACTTGTTTATTATTCTTCTGAACCACCCTCCACTTCACAAAGTACATTAATCCTCAAACAAAATGGCTGTTTGCAGCATTTAATTGGAACAGCTGTTTGTTGCTTTTAGGCAGATATTAATAAATTTGTTCCATTTCAGAGTTAAATTTACTCTAATAAAGTTATTACTTGAAATAACAATTATGCCGATTGTAGGTACGTGCGTAGCGAGCTTTTTGGATCTTTGACTAGGGTAGGGTAGGGATTTTTAGGATTTTTTCTTTATTGATAACTATTTGACTAGTAGCTTATTTCTTATTGTATATTCTTATTCATATAATAAAGGAGGGAACGGAGGATCATAACAGGTTCCCTCCGCCTACTCTTACTGACATGAACAGATAAAAAGATCAACACATGCTTTTTCCAGATATTATTTTTATGTGACGATATAAAGAATCTTTGAACTCTATCTTAAGACTTATAGTAAACACTATTTTATGTTGAAAGTAGAATCAGAATATATAACGTTTCCATTTGAGATATGACATATTACATAGAAATGACTCTAAAATATAATATTACAGACATGGCATACTCTAAGCGGACGATGCTTATGGTTATTATACTAAAAAGGCTTCCTCTTAGTCGTTCTTAAAAGGTACCAACATACCCTTACTTGGTAATATAATAATGGTACAAAGTAATTGTCTTTTGTGAATTTCTAAAAGTTTTTCCATTTCACTTTTGCTTTTTTCCAATTTCGATGTAGCTTTTCTGTTTGTTTCTCTTTTATTTTATTAATGTTTTATTGTTGTATGATTATTTTTTTTGTAGTGCGTACTCTCTTAATTGTTTTTTTTTAGTTTTACTCTTTATTTTTATATTTTAGAGTTGACGTAGAGAATTTAACGTCGACGTATTTTTACCAGAGTATTGTTAAAAAAATAATACATTCCCCCAAGTAGGGATGGAAAAAACAATCTTATTTTTCCACTCAACACACGATATTTCGAAAATTAAACTGAAAGCGGAGTATCTTAACAATAGGTTCCCTCTGTTTCCCTTTCTTATATATGAGACAGTAAATATAAACATACATTAAAACATATTATTTTGTCATAACCTGACTGTTTGACTCTAAAAGACTAACCATAACCTGTAAAGACAATCACGACACCCAATCATGTAAATAGGGGTTGTCGTCGCGAAGTTTGGCGGTCGTCCAGAGCTAGGCATGAAAATTCAAGACTATTTCCCCAGTTGTAATTTGCCATTTTTCCTTGTTGTAACATGCCAAAGCAAGTACTTTTACATTTTATATTAAAATATTTCAAATAAATGTACTGTAATCATACGCAACTTTAATTTATTACTTTTGATGTAAAAACGATGAAGTTTCAACTAATAATAATTTTATGATAATGTTTATAGAGGCCGTGGCATTGTATCGTGACGGTCGTGGGTTCGATCCCCATTCCAGAAAATAAATTTATCAATATTTTAATTTTTTCGTTGAGTTCCACCGCTTAACACGCCAAGCACGCCAAGGTGAGACAGCGTGTCTTAACGCTCTAGATTCCTGTTGCCTACCCTGCTATATGCGGGATACAGCGTGGACCTGAAAAAAATATGTTTAAATATAGACAGATATATATATAGATAAAAGAGCTGCGTCGCAATCGTGACATTCTCATACGAAGAGACGACCTCACGCGACAACGTGATGGTAAATAATACTAACATTATACAATTTGTTTTTGCGGATACGGGCTATTGTTTTCCTGTATTTATATATCTATCTAGATTACATATGGATGCTTCGGTGGAGTGTTTGTTCACTATGTCTTACTTAATGTTTATATAGTACTTGTATATGGAGGCCAGTCGTGGTCGAAGTGGCACAAAGTGTGACTGGTTGTGGGTTCGACTTGACCAAAAACTTGACTCGAGGAAATGACTTATGTATTTATTGACTAGCTGTGTCGAGGCAAAGCGAGGCGTTGAGTTCTGCTACTCAACACGCAATTCCTCTGGAATTCGGGGACAGGGAATGTCTTAAGACTAGATTCCCTTTGACTATCCTGCTATGTGCGGGATACAATGTGAACCTAAAAAAACAATTTTGCAATATAAATAAAATACTTATATATATATATATATATATATATATATATATATATATATATATATATATTATTCTAATTAATTAGATGATTAGACCTTGAGTTCATTTTCGACATCATCAAACATACGAGTTTAAAAGAGCCAATCAGTTATATGTTACATTCATCTAGAGAGGCGCAATAAGTCGAATATTTGAACAGTTAAGAGAAGACCGTTTAAATCGAGATTTTAATGAAACCGTTCATCTGAGTGACCTATTTCTGATAATTTATTAAAGAATTTTGTTTATAACAATGCTTCTTTATAACGATTATTGTCTGTTTCAATCTACTAAAGAGAACAAATTAAAATTAAATCACCTTCACGCTGTATCCCGCATACAACAGGATAGGCAGAGGAAACCTAGTGTTAAGACACTCCGTTCCCCACTTTCTGCCTAATTTTGCAGGCATTACGACTGGCAGAATTCAACGCCGCGCTTTGCCTCGGCACCAGAGCGAAGGAATGGAAATATAAACGTAAATAAATATTTCACTTCCTCGAGTGGGGATCGAACCCACAACCGTCGCGCTATAGTCACACCCTTGTGCCGCTGCGCCACGACGGCCTCAAAGTGAGAACAAATTAATTGAAGATAATTTCTTTGACTATAGGCGTTATGATGAGAATAAACTTCTATAGTTTACAGGTAATGCTTATTCTATAGACGTACCTGAAATAACAAGAGTTGTTTAATTTTTAACAATACATACGATTAAGACAAATCCATACAACATAGATCTTAATTTTTTTTCTACTGATATTATAAAGTTGAAGAGTCTGCTTGGATGAACGCTCTAATCTCAGAAACTACTGTATTCTACTTTAATATGTTGTGATATATTCTAAAGCCATCCTACATGAATGTACTATCCAACACAAACATGTATAATATTTCAATTAGAACCCACAGTGGCCTACAGGCTAGTTCCTGTAGGCCACTGAAGAAGTACCTGTAGTCTGAGTTACCTCGGGCATCTAATGTGTCATACCCAACTCTTAGTTATTTCCATTTACCTACGCTAGCGTCGCCACAAGTAAAATTTAATCTAAATATGTATCTTAAATATTTTGGTTACGGCGTTGCTATTTACGTGTACGTCACGCCTACGCGTTGAAAACAATCCTAATTTCGTACTTGAGAAGTACGGTTAGCAAATTAGGTCAGGTATTAAGGGAACTTTTCAAAGTAAGTAAGTAAGTACACAGTAGCAACGTGGGATTTTTGACATTAAAAGCGAAATAGGCTGTAATTTGAATGAAATACTTGAGCATTTATTTATTAGGTTTTATACATTTAAAAAAAAAACAACTTCACGCTGTATCCCGCGCACATCAGGGTAGGCAAAGGGAATATAGTGTTAACACTCTCCGTTTCCCATTTTCCGCCGAATTCTGGAGGCATTGCGTGTTGAATAGCGGAGCTCAACGCCGCGCTTTTACCTCGATACCAGAGCGAAGAAACGGAAATATAAATATAAGTCAATATTTCAATTCATTTAGTGGGGGTCGAACCCACAACCATCAGTCACACCCTAAAGTCCCTGCGCTACGACCTCTTTATATAGTTTGTTTTTTTATCGGTAGGTACTGTACTTAAATTTACTCTTATATTTTTTTTTAATTACAGTAATGTTAGTCTTAATATTATCAACTGGATTTGCGATTTGCGAAGCAGGAAAGCAAAGGAAATTAGCAAAAGTTGTATATGACTCATTCGAAGTGCTTGAGGAAACTCAAGCTGGTGAAGTAGGTTATGTTACATCTAAAAGATTTAACGTGACGCAATATGCCTACAGCCTTTCTCGATAAATTAACTATTTAATACAATTTTTTTGCTTCACGCTGTATCCCGCGCATAGCAGGGCTGACAGAGGGAACCTGGGTACCCGTTCCCCACTTTCCGTAAAATTATCAAGTGCATGTTAAGTGGAGGAACTGAACGCCGATCTTTGCCTCATTGCCGAACGAGGTAATGAAAAGATTAAATGTTTCATTCCCGCAAATGTGTGTATAGAACCCATAACCGTCACGGTTACAGTCACACGCTCCTGCGCTACGATAACTGCAAACAAAAATATCAACAAAACAATCTCCTTCAGCTTTATAATTTTAGTTATTTATCAATAGATAATTGAGGAAAATATTTGTACCGATATAAAACATTTTAGTAAAGTAGTTAGAAAAACATATTTTCCAAGCTATGAGCAATTTGTACTTATAATTTGATTTAATCTCAATTGCTGTTTCTGGATGGTTGAGCAACAATCATGCCTTCAATCAGTTTTAACCTTGTGATTAGATTCCGTTAAAATTGAGTAGAGTTCCCACTGCTCAAACACGGAATGCCTTAAGAAGTATACAAGACGAGTGTCTTAACACTAGGCTCTCTCATCGTGTTACGTGCGGGATACAGCATGAAGCTAGAAAAAGATATATATTGATTGAATCCACTCCCATCACGTATGTAACATAGCTTTAGTTATTCATGTTTGTATTCTTCTTCATCCTGACATTAATCCCTGCTATTGTCAGGGCCTGCCTTCCTGCTCAATCGTCTCCACTTTGCACGGTCTTTGGCGTCCTCGGTGGTTAGACAGTTTGTATTGTAATGTTATAATACTTAAACTATATTAGTTTATCTACAACTGTTTTCACATTTTCACGTCACGTCTGCTATTTGACAACGAGAGAGAACTTTCGCTAAATTATTATTCATTATTCAGATAAACAGCGGTGCGTTCACCTTGCGCGATTTGTATTCGCGCATCATTCGAAGAGAAAACTTTATTTATGACCGGTGGTCTTGGGTTATGTCATCGTGATTTTGTAATATACTTACTTATTGAACACCCAGTCCGCTCGACGGCAGCAATCCGAGGTTCAAGTCCCGCAGGGGGCGCCCTTACAGTCGTCGCCTTCCTCACAGGCAGCCACTTAGTGGTTGCATTTCTTCAGGGACAGAGTACCCTCTTCCCTACACAACCGGTGTCGCTGTAAAAGCCAATAGGACTAACAGCATTAATCTCATGTTCAAAAAAAACACAGCATACAAGACGCAACATGCATGATTTTTTCCCCTCCTCTATATCTCTTATTGCTCTCCTATCCGGTTGTATATGAGAGCAATAGGAAGGCTTAAGGGTTTAAGATCGCTTTTCATTGTTAGCGGACCCATTACGGACTACGTTGAACTTGCAAGAGTAAATAAATTATATACCTGTGTTTCCACCACACAGTTCACAGTCGCATGGAAAGGACCGAGCGAGCAGAAAGAATTGAAATGAGCTCAGTTTTAAACTTTTTGGTGAAAATCTAAACCTATTTTATTAAAAAGGGGTCCGTTCCGTCTATTTATTACTCCCTTATTTCCTACTCGGGGAAATTAATTATTAATAATCTCATTTTTTCGCTCTGGTCACGGCAAAAAAGTGGAGAACAGTCTGTACCTAATACTAGATTCCGTCTGACTAGCCTGCTGTATGCGGGATAAAGCGTGAAGCTGAAAAAAATACTATATTTTAATACGAAAATATGGCCATACTTATTTCCGGTGATATAACCTTAGATCAATTAACTAATTGAAATTTGTAGTTATCTCCATACAGCTACATATATCTATAAAAGTCTTACTCTGCCAAGGTTTTTCAAACATTCGCTAAATGCTACGCAAGGTTTGTGTAAGGTTGCCGAGATATTTGATGTGTGTCTGTCCTATCTCTGCTCTAATTATTTTATTTCCGTTGTCTAATGTCTTATTTTTATGAGACATTTGTAAATGTTTATATAGGATATATATTTTGGTATTTTACAGAAATGATATCAGTTTGCTTTCTTTAGAAATACAATTGACAATTTAAAATTATTTTTACAATAATTAAAGTAAATACAACATTTTATATAAAATTGTTAAATTCAAACCAGCAGTAGCTTAAGCACGAATAACTATCGAAAAATATTCGAATCGTTGTCGATACCAATTTGTATAGCAATTGAACAACATCTATACAAATTGGTATCGACAACGATTCGAATACTTTTTGATAGTTATTCGTGCTTGGGCTACAGTTCCTGATATTAGCTCGGTCAATTAATATAGATATGATTTAATAATATATATTAAATTCTAAGATAAAAATAGAGGTTTTCAAGTAATCTATCAATAGAGGTTAAAATTCCGCAGACTTCCTTATTATTTCAGTGTAATTAAGTTATGTATGTATGTAACATGTAATAACGTTTCTCAAGAAATCTCGCCTTGAAACATAGACGCGCCTTGCGGTTTTAATTTTACCTGATTGCGGTCAGCTTACTAAGATATCGAGTATATCTGTGTGAATTTTTGCATACCTCGTGTTTAATATGTGTTTGTTTGGTTCAACGCGCCAATCTCAGGATATACTGGGTCGAAATAAAAAGTATTTTAAATTTTTGTTGGATATGGTCCATTTATCGAGAAAGACTATAAAAAATGGGGTTCTTTACATTTTATTATTTATTTCTATTTAATAATAATACATTGTACTTGACTCGGAGTCAGCTTGTGACCTAAATGTGTCAGCACAATTCTCAGCTAATTCAATTTGACAACGGATTAGTCTTATCTATTGTATATAAATGACGTGTCGCGTTGTAACATATGTCGTCCATGGACTCCTAAGCTACTGAACCGATTTTATTCAAATTTGCACACTGTGTCCATTTTGATGCAACTTAAAAGATAAGATAGCTTATATCTCAATTTATAATTGCAATATTATGACAGTAATTTGTAACAGACATTTTGGATTGTCCGTTAGCTTCAAAAAACAGATGGCGGTGTCTGTTGACTGTATGGAAATAGATAAGGGTTCAAAAGATAGCGCTATGTTATCATTATCAATACATAGAATTAAAAAATATATAATAAAACACGAACGTAATTGAGTGTATTAAGTAGACTTTAGTTGTTTAAGCGGGCGAAGCCGCGAAAGGGTCGCTTGTAATTATATATATTACATTTTATTTCACTATTACAAACTTTTCGCATTTATTATTTATTTATGTTTTAACGTGTTATTTAAAATCGTTGAGGACAGTCATAGCAAGTACGCGACTGTAAACGCAATACCTTCACGATTTAGCAGGAAGTGGGAATGGAAGTGTCTTAACGGGAACGAGGTGGCTTAACACTAGATTCCCAGGTTCCCTCCGTCTACCCTGCTCTGTGCACAACTTGAAGCTAAATATAAATAAAAAAATATTTATAGATCAATTTTCTATGGAAAACTCTCATGTATTATACTCCATAGTTCTCAGTTCGATTGTTGCCTCGTCGACTTGAGAGCTGCCATTGTCTTGAGTAGGTAAACGTTAGTAGGTAGGAACACTTCCGTACACATACAATGTTGGGTATGTGTTTCTCTTGTGTTTGTTGGTATTTTTTTTAATTGATGTTATAGTAGATTTCTTGTTATATTAGATACACTCGTAGATTTACTGTTTTTTTTTTAGATATATGAAAATATATAATATGAGGCTATCGTGGTGACTGAGGATAGAGTGTGTGACTGTAAAACGTTACGGCTTGTGGATTTGGTTTTAACTCGAGTTTTTAGTGAGCGAACACGCCACTATAGTATTTAACGTTGTATATCTACTTGTATAAAATAAAGTTAGCCACAGGCTATCCTATTCCCCTCGTGTTACATTAATTTAAAAAGAAATGTTCTTTTGATAACAAAAACTTTGCTTATCGTGAAATTTGTATTTTTTTTTCATATTTTATGAAAAAATTACGTCGGGTGGGCCATACAATTTTATTTTGTTTCGAGTACTCGAAAATGTTTGTTGCTTTGAAGCAATTTACCCTACAACAACGACCTTTTTTCGTTTTCAATTTAAATAAGATAACCTTTTTATTATTTATATAATATTTAATTAGAGGCCGTCGTGGCGCAGCGGCACAAGGCTGTACGTAACGTAATGCGTCGGTTGTGGGTTCGATCCTTACTCGAGGAAGTGAATTATTTGTTTACGTTTATATTTCCATTTCTTTGCGGCGTTGAGTTCTGCCACTCGACACCCAATGCCTGCAGAATTCGGCTGAAAGTGGGGAACGGAGTGTTACACAAGGTTCCTTCCTTCTGCCTACCCTGCTGTGTGCGGGATACAGCGTGAAGCTAATTTTTTTATTTTATATAATATAACTATAAATATATT
>DWGR01005837.1:0-10111 GCA_018247715.1 Heliconius burneyi
AATGCAATTTTATACATATTATAATTTTTTAGCACTTCTAGACCTGTAAATCTCGCAAAATTATCAAACATTTTCCAATAGCTGGCCGCTTTGTCACGCTGGCCCCATACAAAATCATACATGAGTGACACAATTCCATAGTTAGTTGCGTCAATGGTGGTCATCACCAACAACGCTAACCGTCACGTACACCATAAAACTTTCCCTGACAAACGCCTTGCTAATTAACCCTTTAATGGGCTATTACGTTTGATTGTATAATTTTATGACAGACCGGCCCCGGGTTGAGGCGAACGCAAGCTCTTTGAAATGCGATCGTTTCGTTCAATATATTTTTAAATGTAAATGTAAGTAAGACAAGGCGTGTATAACTCAATTATGAAACACTGTTTTTATAAAACATACAATATTTATATTAAATTATAGATAAGTAAATTAGTCTATCATTTTATCTATTATCAAAAACCTAATAAAATTTGTGACAATTATTTAATTTCCATACAAAAGGTTCCTCTCATTTTCCACTTGAATTCAAAAATCTAAAACTGTAGTAAACATTAAACCTATTTTGCTTTAAACAAATATTTGTCTCGTCCAGATCTAAAAAGCAAATCGTAAATAACGATACCGATATTTGTCAGGTTTGCACGTGAAATAATAAGACTAAGGCAATTTTATTCAAATATGATCCTTATTTGTATACCATTACAGATGGCAGCACTATACAAGGAGGCTAGATGCAAATAAACAACCCTCGAAATGCGACCCTTGTTAAATTCAATACTTTTTTCAATATTTTCAACACAACTTGTTGTATATAAATAAAGTTAAGCTTAACTTCGTAGCGTCGAGTGAAGAATAAATATTTTATCACTATTATAAATACCTACCTGTAGACTACCTATTTTCAGAATATTGATTTTCAAACGAATTGTATTCCACATGATACATTTCTGGATACCGTTTTATAGATAAAAAAAGAGAAGAAACTGAAAAAATCAGATCTGAAACAGGAAAAAGGAAAATTTAATCCCAAAAGTTCATCTTTAGTAGAACTTGAACAAGAAGTGGGCACGATTTAAAGTTATCACAATTGAACACCCATCAAAACAAGATAGCATCTCCATACAAAACTAAATAAGCGACATAAAGTTTGGCGATCATCTTTACGACCATGTAAGTCTGCATGTCTGTACGTGTCAGTCCACCGTGCGCTGTCGGACCAACACTTGCGCCTGTCTCGAACAACTTCGTTTATTTCTGAGGTGTCACGTTACACGGTTTTAAAAGTTGATGGTGTGTAATAAATGTTTTTGGCTGCAACAATCGCTTCTCGCGCCGTTGCACCATAAAACTCTCGTCTTTGTCCCATAAATACGTATTAACATACGATGAAAAGAGACGAAAATTATATTTTTTAACGTCGATTTGTATTACGTGTTCGATAAAAATGTAGAGTAATAAAATACCAATTGAATACATTGTATTCGCTGTTTTTGCGGTTTGGCCGTTTGATTGATTTTCATATATTTCTCTTTGACATGTATTTAAATTCCTCTAGGTATCGATATCATGTTGTATTTTTTTTATTGTAGTTTTTTTGGCTGTGGTCATAGTATATTTGTAGATTGTTTAATAGAGCGTCGCGAATGATGGACACGGTAAGTTATTTTGTAATTCATTGAGAATTACTTACATAGCAAAGTGAAAGCTATTACAATTTGAAATTTATAATGCAAAGAAGTAAAAAGCGAAGAAATAATATTTTTACAGCTAAATATTCCGATTTCCTACAAAAATAATAAGTAATATAACATATTGAAGAAATAATCATTGTGAGAAAATTTGTAAAACAATATTTTCTTTAAAAGCATTGAGCATTCCTTGCGCGTTCGCAAAACAATGGATAATAAACGAAACTATATTAGCAAGAACGTTGACGTGCAATAAAAGATTCAGGGAAGTATGCCGATAAAATAACTCACAATTTGGCACGCACTAATTGTTGTTTGGGAATGTGGTATTTATTTCTTGAGTTTTAAGGTAAAATATTGCTTGTTGTTATTTTCATTGAGATCTCATGTGTGGTCATTTGTTTCAGCTTTTCATACAAATAAAATATAAATAAATAAATATATATATAGAGGCCGTCGTAGCGCAGAGGTACAATGCGACGGTTGTGGGTTCGATCCCATTCGAGGAAGTGAAGTATTTACACATTTGAGTATTCACACTGTGAATTGTAAATTTTGCTTAAAAACCTTACATTATATTCATTTAATTTAATATAATTTGATAGCTGGCAAAAATCTACAAATAGGGTTTTTTTTTTCTAAATTATATTAAATACAAACAGCAATGAAAATGTACGTAGCAATGAATCACTATTTTTTACGTATTCACTACTAACTAGAATCTCTAATCAACAAAAACAATAATCTGTTATAGAATTCGAACCTGCAACCAAAAGAATTATCGACAAGCCAACCCCAAAAGAAACATCACCAAATTTGCATATGTAAAAGAATTTACATAACAGCTAAGAATAGATTGAAGCTTTAACATCGGTACACGAGCGAGTCCATAGTTAAAAGGATTACAGCTGATGTCATTAGAGCTTATTAGATTATACTAAATTGTATTACGACATAGGAAGGAATACAGGATACGGCCTATTATGATGGCCTACATCATTTGTGGGTTGGACATAGCTTTGTATAGCTGTGTGGTGGGACAGTACGTTTGATATGATTACAGGTTCAAATACATGTACAAATACTTTTTTTTTAGAAAAAAAAATTTAAGTACTAATATACAATTGGTATATTTAAATTTTTAATAAAAATATTTTTTTTTTACTTCGATAAAAATGTAATTAATATATTTTTGGTTAAGCCTTTTTTTAACCGGTTTGTGAGCGGTAAAATCTAATGTTAATTTTTTTTTTCAAATTTAGTCAATATTTAAGATATCTTTGCAATATAAGAATGTAAATAATTTTAAACGCAAACAATCTGCTAATTAAAGATTCAGAATCCACAACTATCGCGTGTGCAACGTTTCTTAGATACTTCCCACGATGGCGTCATTACCAAAATTGTATATAATAAAATACACTTAAATGTAATTTAAGAAGTACGTATTAAGTGGTAAACTAGGTTTATGACAGCGTCGGCCCATTTTATGTTACTGTCCAACAAACAGTAAAATTACTTGGTTCAATATTTTCTCGAAATCGACATTGAATTACTTAATGTGATTCTCTATGATGCAATTGGTTCTGCTTGAACAAGACCTACCTACCAGGAAGATTGTTGATTAAATGGTAGTTACATAAATTTAAATATTAGTATAAAGTTAACGCTAAAAAGAATGTTCTTAAATATAAAAGGATATGTAAACGCGCTTGTCGTGGGTTCGATTCTTAATTGGGAGAATTTTTATTTCATTTCCTCGCCTTACCGAGAAAGCAGAGCGCGGCGTTGAGTTACATCACGCAACACTGAATGTTCCAAAAATTTGCGAAAAGTGGGAAAAGCGTATTTTACCACTCTGTTACCTGAAACTAAATTAGATGAAAGAATAAAATACAAAACTTGTGGATTTACTATCATATCTCTTACCTACTTTAAAGCAAAAATAAAGAACATGCATGAAGATAGTTCAGAATTATTTCTTTTTCAAAGTTTGTATCTATAGTAAAGATACATAAATATAGAAAAATCATAAATATCTGTCATTCACAAAAGTTAAATTATGAATGACACAATAATAATCGCTTCAATCATAAATCCTATAAGATCTCCCATACAAATTTAAATAAAACTGTCATAATGTTCATGTAGTAATATCGACCTTAACCCCAACATAAAAGTTTCTAGACCACGTCAATAATAGGTTATATTGTAATAAATAACAACATAATGGCAACTCCACAATACATTTATGATTAAATGTATTAATTTAAAAACTCGAATTAGCATACACTTTAATAAAAATACTCACATAAGGATTAAATTAATTTTATTGACTAAGAGTATTATAAATTATATTTTATTTTAAGTGACAAGATAGAGAATTGTATTTAGGCAAGCTTATCAAAGAATGCCTTTAAGAGTAGGAATGTATAGATATATTTTTGAATTGTCAAATCTATTCTCCAATTTGCGGTTTTTATAGGCAGAAAAACCTATAATACAAGATGCCTAATTTTATTTACATAGTGTTGGGTCACTTCACTCAACTTATCATATAAAATGCGAGAAGCGTGTTAAAATAAGAATAAAAGTAATATAATAGACAGTGAAGCATAAATGCATTATCTATTAAAAGAGCATCAAAGCGCTCTTCGCTAAAACACTTATAAGAAACATTGTAATGGGCATAATTTATGAACATTTAAATAATTAATTGAAGAGGTTCTAGGAAAGCAATTCCTACGGAATATGCTTAAAATAACTTTATATAGTAAATTTCGCTAGTGTTTTACATAACAGTACATTCCATAACTAAGTTATAACTTTAACATGAAATCCTCAAACTCGTCAAGTATGGACCTCCATTACCGAATTTAAAACGCCTTTATACCTGGGAATAATCGACATCATTACAAAAAGGTATAAGAAAAGTATGCACTAACGAACAGTTTTGGACGAAATTCCTTCAAGACTTGAAATACTTAAGAAATATACTAGCAAGTTCAACGACAACAATTCGGATAACAATATTAAATAAAACATTCAAAATAAACAACACTATCTCCGAATCGTAAAGCAGTCGATTTCGAGCGTGTCCCGAGATTTTAAAGGAATAACAGAGGGAATGAACGTATCAAAAGTTTCCATTTGCTTTCTGTACACGTATCCTTTTTTAACACACCTTAAATAATGTCAATTTATTCACATATAGCATTAAGAGGGGAGCAGGAGGCATAAATCTATTGGTGCAGCAACAGGACGCGCAGCTCCTCCTGTCTCCTGACGTCTAGTCCTGATGCTGAGATGCCGCACATATCACAATAACCGCTCTTCATTATCCGCATTTCACTGGGCCGGGCCGTATCTATCGGAATGCGCCCACAAAGGGTATCCATACCGAGTTACTAAGTCGCTACACTTAGCCCGACCGGCTCCAAACCAGTCCGCCTCCGGCCGCGCGCTCCGAAACGACACAAGTGCCGGTTGAGTGACACCTAAATGCCACTTAAGCGTTGTTCTCTCAAATTTTTATTGGTAATAAGTAGCTTGTTTACGCTTTCTGTCCACACGCGTTAGTCACATCACATTTGACCTTAGTTTCTAAATTTAAAAGGTTCCACCAATAAAAGATAGTGTTGTATGTGTAGTAGTACCATGATGTAGTCGTAAGTCCGGAGTGTAGTTACAACTAGTAAATGAAGATTTCGTCGTAATTTATGGCTGTGAGGTCGAAAATGCCGTGTAGTGAACAATCGTTGTTTCGAGATTCTTGGAACGAGAAATGATGCGAAGCGGCAAGATGTTTAAGTCTTATATGCGCACCGTAATTACAGATGTGCTGTAGAGTTAAATAGCCGCGTGCAGTGGGATCGGTTCAATGCTGTCATTTGCCTCCAAAGCACACTTTATTTTCTAGAATAATCGGAGTTCATAGTTCTTATTTCACTAAGCTATAGACGTTTTATATTCGAAATGTCTTAGCATTTGCATGATCTGGCCACAATGGCGTCGTTCGTTCTCGTTAAAGAACAAACATAAGAGTAATACTCGTAAACTTGGGGTTTTAATTTAGATATAAACACATCAGTTTGTTATTGCTTCGTCTCGAGAACCAACATTTGTTTTTAGTAATAAGAAAAAATATATGACAGTAGTAAGACTTGACTTTGTAAATGAATGGAACACCCATATATTTTTTTATACAATATCTTTGAAATTTTATATAAATGAATAATAAATACGAGAAGATTCTTCCAGTAGGACTTCAGTACGCAGTATTATTTAATTTAAAAATATACTAGATTTAGTTAATCATAAATTCATCTCTAGATTATATAAAATTAAACTACAATGTTTTACAAAATTATTTTGAAAAAAAAAGAGCTGGCATATTGACACAACACTTTGACATCACAGAATACCAAAATTAAGATATAAAGTGATTATCATTTTATAAAACATCTTCATAATTCTTACTCTTTGCAACGAGATGTCAATAATCTTTAAAAACTTTTTTTTACAAAAAGTGAGAGGCGTACCTCGACGCTCTGTGCTATTACAACATGCCAGAATATTAAGACTCTAGTGCACTTAAATTATTTTACATAGTTTAAGACTGCATTTGCCTGTAAAAGTCGAAGTTTCCTTTTGCATATTTTAATCGTATTATACTTTATGGATTTCTGAGTGACATGTAAACTTAACCTTAATAATAATATAATTATGAGCCCATCGCAACGCAGTATCAACGTAAACTGTAAAAGCGACGTTTGTGCTTTCGATTCTCACACAGGGGATTGAATAAGTTTCAATCCTCGTTCCGGTAAAAAGACTAAGCGTGTCATTAAATTCCGACATTGCATATACAATTTCTCGAAAATTGGGCAGAAGGACTGAATTGTCTAACACTGGGTTCCCTCAGCTTAACCTTTAATATGCCTTCAATATACAGTGTGAAGCCTGTTTTTATATATTTTGTTTGTTGTAGGTTTCAAAAATCGTTCGAATATTTATTTGTAATTGTAAATATTTTCATATTCCGATCAGCTAGATAGGTGATCGGACCTATAGGGCTCCGTTAGTAGAAATTTATAAAGCATTTTTTACTACATTGAAGAACCGCAGAATGTATCAAAAAGTTGAGAATAAAGCAGAAGCATAATAGAATGACATGAGTATGCGTGAATATTATGATGAATGTATAACGATGTTTATGTCTAATTAGAAGTCTTAATTAACAACAATACTATATTGTTATAATCAGTAAATGCTATTCGATAATTACTTATAGGTATATAGAATGTGTTCATATTTACTTGGATGATCTAAATAGCAAAAGAATGTGATCGATTTTTTAAAATAAAGGTAGCTTAAATATAACTTTTACTCTTTTAGCACCAAAGTAACTAAACCATCCGCTAATTACAGACGAAATCGGAAAAAAAATAAGTTTATTTTCGAGTTTTAATTAATGGGTCCCGTATCATTAGCAACAAATAAACTAAGGCCACCAATCACGCTAATGTTTGACAGGGAAATGTTAGTTGTTCGTAATTACGTTGTAAAAGTCGTCCACGTACTTGAGTGTGATTTATAACAAGCATTTGTCTTTGACTTTGTTCTCGTCTTCGGTTCGGCTATTAAGATTATAGGTAACGTGTTACCTCGTTACGTTAAACTTATATCAAATGAGCATTTATTTATTAAAATAACTTTATTTTATGAGGATATTCTAGAACAAAAGTAAATAAAAAAACTCACAATTTCAAAGATGAACAATTCTATAGAATCTTAATTCGGCTTTTACTGAAACTCTGAAACTATTTATTTCATCTTGTACTGTTGAAATGAAAACTGATGAAATTTAATCAAATACCACTTGTAAATTATCCAAAAACACTAATAAAGTAATAAAAGTAACACAATCGAGGCGCACCGAGCGTTGGCCCGACCGATATGAAATTTCATACAAAAGAACCCGTATATTCCATCTTGTTCAAAAATATACCCCTGAAAAGATGGTAGGAGGAAAATAGTAATTACAAGTCTACCGCTCGCGCCTTTGTGCCTCCTTTACAATGCAGGGGAATCTTTTTGTGCACGCTATCGGACATTTGCACCCAACGTGCTCTGGATTTATTTAGACATTTAGATACTACCTACCTACCCACCTTCCTAACTACCCTACTCTTTTATTGGTGACATACATTTAAATTTTATGGAAAACTTTGTATTTAGTAAATTTTTTTGATGACATATTGATAAATTATGGAATTGAACTGTTTTCACATGGGAATCTTTATTTATTATCAAGCGAAATTCTTTACCGATATTAACTTAAATCTTTGAATTAAATTTCATATATTTGAAAATTTCTATATCATGTAATACACATAATATAATAAAGGCCGTCGGGGCATATCTAGTTTTCGTATTCATTTAATAACGCCACCGCAGCTATGACAGGTTCTAAATGTAGGAATATGTTATGTCATCTTATAAAAAAAATAACCTATCTTAAACGAATATTAAAAAGAGTATTTAAATAAGAAATATTCCGCGACTAGGTGAGGTAAAGTTTTATATAAAAAGGACATAACCTAAACTTAAAAACCGCCTCATACGTAGTTGCAGTGGCGTTAGTAAATAAGTATCAAAATTTTAGTAAAGTGATGTCGTAAGCCACATACGAATGCCGTTGTAACGGGAAATAAAAAGTAGCCACGATCGTTTACTTGAGGCAGGTAAAGCCGCTATGTGGACACTAGTTTAAGAGGTTCTATCCCCACTCGAGGAAATGAAATATTTATTTACGTTTATATGTCCATTTTTCTTCGCTCTGGTGTCGGGGCTAAGCGCGGCGTTGAGTTCTGCCACTCAACACGCAATGCCTTCAGAATTCGGCAGAAAGTGGGGAACGAAGTGCCTTAACACTAATTTCACTCTGCCTACCCTGTGTGCTGGGATACAGCGTGAAAATATAACTATTTCCTACCAAGATATCCGATATTCTTAATAACCAGCGTCGTTCCAACAATAAAAATGACCAAAGACGACATTAAAAAAAAATTTTCATATAAATTACAAAATAAAATATAATCTAGATAAACAGATAAGTTTGAAACTTATTCAAAACGATACTAAATAATATTTATGAAACATAAAAGCTATTTTAATCACTACATTAATTTTACAAATTGATTATACACATTTTTATTTCGTGGCTACAAAGTTATTATAAAATTATATAGCAATAAATCTATTATTCGAAACATTACTATTAGACAAGGCCAGGCGAGCTCAAAGGGAATTCCAGAACAATTTCGACAGCAGAAAATCTTTAATAGCTGGGTTATAAAAAGTCATATAGTTTTACAACCGGTAGCTAATTTAATTGACATCGATACCATCTTAAAAATAACTGGTAATACTAGTGGGTCTACATTATGCCTTTGAAATTAACATCGAATATGTTTTTATCGATGATAAAAATATCTATATACTTATATAGATTTTTGTTCCGTCATAATTAAGACGACTATCAGTATTTGTAGATAAGCTTGAATATAATATGAGATTATATTCGAGTTTTCAAAATACCGAGCTATGGGAAAAGCTTGTTTGTTTACACGTTTACTACGTTATTTTAGCTTCTCGTGTTGTACCTCATCAATGATTGTTAACTATTATTTAGTTTACATTGATTTAGCGAAGCTTCTATGCTTTATAGTAAAATGGTGTATTGAGTTATTAAAAAATGTAATCTTCACTTTAAAATATCGAAACATCTTAAAAAAATCAATCGTCGACGATCATCGACTCTGGGTGACTTAAAAACGTGGGTTCAACTGTAATCAAAATTTAATTAATAACGAAGAAATAAGAAATAATTTATTCCCCAGAATGAGAGTGGAACCTACAATCACCACGTTTATAACCAGAAGCTGTGCTATTTTGCCACAAAGGCTTTCATATAAACTACAAAATATAACATAATTAAAATTATGACAACCAATTTATATCATTTAACCGCAATTCGATAAACTCATTCGATTTCAAATGAATTTGAACGAAACTAACTAAAAACAATTAGTTTGTACGTATCAAATAGTGTTTCTGATTTAGAAGTTATCGCCGGTATAAAGCCACTTTGTCCCACATTAGGGCATGCACCACTGTGCAGATAAGCGAACAATAGCTAACTTGTTCTATCACGCTGTGGAGTATCTAGATGATAAATTTACAGTTTATTTGTATAATAAATAAAATGGTTGATAAAATTAATCGAATTACAGTTATGTAAGAAACCGTTTAAAGATAATATGTTTTCTTATGTTCAAAAATGTTTGTAATAGTCAAATATGATTTTTTTAAAATATAATTGTCATTTAATATGAAATAAGGCTTGTTGTCTA
>DWGR01005838.1:0-10111 GCA_018247715.1 Heliconius burneyi
TGTTATTATTTTTGAAAAGAGAACTGGCAGGAAGTAGGAACAGCTTTAATTGATCTCACTGGTATTCTGTCATGCGCATATTACTTTCGGTGTGTTCATTCAAAGGTTATGATAAGGTGTAGAATTTGATTCTTCAGATTTGAACCCATTTCCATTATACATATCCTACATTTAAATATTTATCAATTGGACCATAATAGCATCAGAATATCTATTTAAGCATAAAATGTCACTTATTTACCCCTTTTGAGCTGAGAAAATCCATGCCCCTCGCAACTTGAAAAGCGAAGTGAGTGAGATCCCTCGAAGTAAGAAATTGACTGCCGCCATGCGTGTTCCCATAATGACGCTCCTCCCGAGAGTCCCTTAAGAACTCTTGCAGCTTTCCGAGGCTTACGAACTCCATGATAACGAATGTAGGTTCCTGTTATAAGAGAAAGTAATAGAAACTAAACGGCGCACTTTGTTTATTTTTTTAAAGTAATAATAATAATCAGAAAAAAAATTACTATTTAATAATAAGAAATTTGCATGATTATTTTTTTACGAATCTTCTTATATTTTGTTGGATAATGGAAAATGTGTTATTTTGATATCCTACGTAGGTGAAAGTAAACATAGCGGTCTCTATATAACTTTTGATAGAAAAACTTAAAAGAACCATGTGATAAGGGTCGACATTGGATTCCTATAATAATGTGAAGCCATGAATAGCATCAAACATTTGTAAATATGGTTTACTAATGTAAGTGGACCTTTTATAATTCAAATAATTATACAGATGCAATGGATTTACAATTAAATACAACAATTGTAGAATAAATATATACTGTAGTAGTAGTGTATTACTCATCAATTTAGATATAATCATTGTACGTGTTACTTCTTTGTCATGCTGAAATAAATATTTTTTCTTCACAGCTCGTGTTCATGGATAAAGTGTCTCTAACATGTATTTATCATCATATCGGTGTGCTCATGATCACCTCTTAAACAAATTCTCCGCTCTTTGTGAATTAGTTCAACAATATGTTGTGTTGTTTTGGTTTACAGTCTATAATAATAATTCACATCCTTACATTTCACTATATATTTATATTCCTATGCATACATGATGTAGGGCATTTACCATTTAATTATTTACATAAAAAAGTAATAAAATGTACCTTTTCAGTGCAACATCCTATAAGCCTAACTACATTTGGATGAGGTCCTAAGTTCTTCATCACGTCCAGTTCTTGCAGCAAATCGGATTTCTCTTTCTCTGATGCATTTTCTTTGAGTGTCTTAACAGCAACAGTTTGCTCGCCTTTCTTTCCTGAAAATAATACAACAGTTAAAATATTTTGTGTGTACTTAAGTATTTTTGACAGAAATGGGTAGAGGGACACCTGAAAAATTCTTTTCAGGCAAAGTAAAGAGAGTAAATTTTTTTTAAACTTCTTGTCTGTTCAATTTTCGATCTACTTCTACTATTAATATTTATGTAATTATTTACTGCTTATAGATAATTTATATTTATCTTTGGTTCTCTTAGCTTAATTGAATAATAAACTTTTCTTTTTATGATAGAATAATAGTTACAGATAATTTCGTCTCCCCGTTTTCGCGCTCCCTAGATGCCAATAGGGCTCACAGCATTAATCTCATATACGAAGAGGTCACTCCGTTTTGGTTAGGCAAAGCGCGGCATAAAGTTTCGCCTATGGCCATATAGATGGCGTTGAACGAAGTTAGATCGCGCTATCGTTACGTTCGTATCGAATTTATATTATGCGTGGACTTTGTCGCTTACGTTGCGCTATGACCTACGTAAAGAGCGAACAAAAGAAAGTATTTAATTTTTGATTTAACAGCTGTCTGTATAGATATGCTGTAAACAATCTATGAAATCCGAATTAATGTATACTCGAAGTCGATATTATTCACGTCTGTGTGAGTAAGTGAATCGATTTAAGGATGCGGGATGCCCGATGATACAAATTCATCGATACTCCATAAAAATCGAAAAAAAAACATCTAGTCAGCCAAGGGGCTCAATTACTTTCTTGGTGTGGTGTAAGTTTTGGTCCCGCAATCTGTATTTGTTTATGATAAATCTGTATTTTAACCGACCTTTAAAATAATAAGGAGGCTCTCAATTAAATATTTGCGATTCGATTCATTTATTTATTTTTAATTCTATTTCGATATTGTATTATTTGATTCAATTTGAGTATTTTTTGTAATATGCAATCATTACATTTATTTTACAAAGAATATTATAAATCCTTACCCAAATCACTAATTTAACATTTAAGGGTGTTTCTGAACGAGTAAATTAAATTAGTCATTGATATCAACACATATGACTCAGTCAGTCACCTCTGTTTATGAAATAAATAATAGACTAGTATGTAATAAATACAACATATAAAAAGCAATTGTTAGATTTTCCATTGATCACAAGTTATGACACATTTTTAAAAGAGATAAGCCAAAGAATATTATTTAAGCAGGTGGGTACGTATTACATATAAAAAGTTCTCATGTACAGATTAATTTGTAGATAGGCAAAAAAAAAGAAAAGAAATAAGAAAAGAGAAGTTGGTAAAATGAACTCATTTATTTAACTGTTCCGGAAAGTCATTAGTGAAAAATAGCATTCGGCGATAAAGGGCTCATCTCCATCTCCATTTGGGTAAATTATCTATTTATTATGTACACAAAATTAATGTTTGATGTCAAATGGAAATTAATTTTTATTGTTTTACTTATTGTATTGGACTACACTGACTTTAGCTAGGATGTTAATGTTTTTATCACATCAGCTGTTTATATACAGAAACAGCAAAACCGATCACTTTTATATTTTGGTCTTCCTTTAAAATTTTGTGTTTTTTAATTTCAACGGATCGAAAAAAAGAAATTCATATACATTTAAAATATTTTGTTTGACTAAATTGTTATAAAATGTCTGTTTCACCTTTAATTTCCAAGGTATAGATTAGTTTTAAAATTATAATGATATAAAATCACGAAATAAAGTTAATTTAGTTGAAACGGGAAAAGCCGCGAGCGTGTCGTTGGTTTATTATAAATGTTCACTTACCATCAATGTCAATGGCTTGAGCACGCCACACTTGGCCGAATGCTCCTTCACCAACGATATTAAATATTCTAATTCGATGTCTCGGGAACTCCCATTCATCCCGAACTTCCTCTTTGCTTATCGTTGTTTCTTCAGAGTGCTGAAAAACATAAATTTATTTGGATTTTTAAAGAATATTTAAATATATTCACACAGATGCTTCAAGATATAAAATAATAATAAAATATCAAAATTCTTTAAAGTTCATGGTACTTTAACAACAGATATACGAGTATAAAGGGACATGAGTACACACACACACACATATATATAAATCTATGCGAATAGTGAAGAAAGCGATGTTTTAACACTAGATTATCACGGCCTAACTATTTAAATAGACATGTGTATTAATAAAAGTACATTATACGGAATACCTTAAATAAGGCTATGTGAAATGTTAACACATTAGTTTCTACCCCTCTAGGCCACGAAAGTTAACACAAAATGAACAAATATTCTACAACTAAAATACATTAAGTATAACGCTGCACCGCAATCATAGAAATTATTTAGCTTTGAACAAAACGTAACGAGTATTTTATTGTTTCGTGGTCACGGTCGTGAAACATAGTAGCAAAAAATCTTTAAATGAATTTGTCATTCAAATTGATTTATTTAAGATAGAAGATAGGTTGCTATACTCTACATATAAAGATTTATTTTCTTAACTTAATTAAGTAGATACTTGACTATCGGCTGAGTCCAATATGATTAATGTGAATTGAAAAACCCCACGAGCGACCTTATTGGGTTTTCTGAAATCCAAACCAAAAGTCCATCTAAAATATTATTATCTATGACCTACAAGGTACTTCCCTAAGATTTGTAACAATTCCGAATCCTCATAATATATTTTTAAAGACGGATGAATAAATGTAATTAGGGCTTATTCCATGTGTGATGATAATCTTTTGGTGATAGTTTATATTTAGATATAATGTTAATTTACATAGATAAAACATTTTAATAAGAGTGTAAATAGATTTATGAGAATATTGGGATTAAAATATATTTATATATGAAGATGAAGATGAAATTCAAGGTCTTTATAAAATATTACAAGAATTTAACGAGGAAAAGACAAGGTCAAGACCTGACCTGTAAATGGTTGTTATCCCAGGACTCATAACGATTTGAATAGGCTCGTGGGCGATCCCACATATTGAAGGCATGTGGATCTTGTAGCACGATACCACTTGAGTCTTTGCTCTGTGGACAATTGGAATAAGGATTTGCTTTAAAATGAGAATTCTGGCATTTTCGAAATAATGGCGGTGCTTTTAGTTTCAAAAATGACTTTATATTGAATTGAACAAATATGATAATTGTAACATCTCACATAAATGATTAGTAACTTCTTTATTCATAAATAATAATAAGCATATACAAACATAATGTTATTAGAAAACTTACCATATCATCTTTTTCTTTCTTAGATTTTTTGGCTTCGTTTTTCTTCCAAAAAAATATGACAGCTCCTGCTACTATAGTTACTATTGCGCCGACAACAACAAAAGGTATAACTGTTAGCGGGACACTATTCGTAACAGGATTTTCAGTGACTGCTTCTTTCGAATTGTTAAGTTTTGATTCTTCTGGATCAACCATTTTATTTTCATGAGGTTCATTCTTTTTGTTTGGCTTAGCAGTAGTAGTAGTAATCGTCGTTGTAGTAGTTGTATCAGGTACAGTTATCTCTTCAATAAAAGATTCTGGGGCTTTGGTTGTTCTTTGTGGAGTTCTAGTTGTATACTTTGGTGGCAGTGGAACGCTTGGGTAGCTTGGTATGGGAAACGGAGGTGGTCTTGGTACATTTGGCCGCGCGCCAGTCTTATCTGTTATAGTCGCAAAAACTTCTGTTCTTTGTGGGATGGAGGTTCCATCAGAAGCTGTTACCCATAGTGAGTAAGATTTATTTTCCTAAAATGTTTAATTTATGAGTAAACTAAAATATTTTGTCAAGTATAGAAATCTTTACTTCGTTCAAGTTCAAAATTTTCTGACCAGATCGCTAGTAGGTTCTTTTTAATATTTTTTAATATTACTTTATAGATGGAGATAATACTTATAAAACGACAAAAGACGAAAGGACAATAAGAGGCAGATGAGAAGTTTTTTAATATACGAGTATGTTTAATTTATGATACAAATACTCTATTTGTACAGAATGAAAGACTCTCCAATTTTACAAAATAATATAAAATTAAATTACCTTATCTTTCAAAGTGTCATTGACTGAAACAGTACCAGACATAGGATCGATAGTAAACGGAGTAGGAGGTCCGCTTGTTTCCAGCCCATACGTAACTGGTTGAGAGCCACCCCTGTCAGTGTAGACCCTGGTGACGATAGCACCGATTGGATCAGAGGACATCACGAACCAGTTGCGGTCGACGTGAATAATTGTTGGTATGCTGAAGCCGGGCGGCATTTGTGATGATGCTGTAAAATAAACAAAATTATCTTTTAATAAATTAAGTGGCGTTAAAAGAGTAAAGTGTAGGTTGTTTTATTTATACTATGATAATGTTAACTTTAGTTATCCATGTAGTTTAAGATTACCTTTAAAATATGTGTGCAAGTTCAATAATATAAGCTGTTACCTACATGTGTATAATATATTGATAAACTTAGCAAGCAAAACAAACATTGCAAGTACAGAGTTCTGCTAACTTGGATATTGCTCGAATGCATCTGGAAAACTTTTATTGTATATTATTAACCTGTATTAATACTTAATTTATATAATTTTGCATCAAAAATTATAATAATATTTATAAGGGATTGGAAAAAATGCTATTAAGCAGTCTCATAAATGGATAGATATATCAATTTATTTTCTTTTTAAGAAACTAATTGTATTTTCGATAATAATGTATATCGCATGTTAATTAAATTGATGCGTATTTTTTAAGATATAACAATTAAAATATTTTACTGTAAATAAGATCTAGGAGACAATCATTTATATATAGTAAAATACAATTTCAAAAGTCAATTTAAATTTTATAAACTATAAAAACTCGTGAAGTTATTGCTCGTGAAGTATTTTTATTTAAAATCTATAGCATTTAAACACGACAGGTTGTGACTTCGATTTCCATTCTTGTAGACTCGTCCTAGTAACGAGGCAACGCATGGCGTTGAGTTTCACTTCCCAACACTCAATACCTTCTGTAGAAAATGGGGAACAAAAGTGTCTAAATAGTATCGAAGAGTGTCAAAACTTGGTCCCCAGGTTCTCTCGGGAACCTCGGATGAAAAAACATGATAGCAACGAAATAAATAGCAAATTACTATGTCAAAGTAAACTAGCGGGAAGCAACGAGTGCTGTCATTAAGTGATTTTCTCCTTGACCTACACGGTTGAAGATGTAGCATGACTAAATCAAATATTCCTTTGTACAACCTCGACTTGTAGTTCTCATCAATCAATTTTTGACATTTCAAAGTTAGCAAATGTCAGGCGGATGTTAGGCTGGTTATGTGTGTATTTTTTTTGTTTTATTGTTGAATATATTTCAGGAAATTAATAGAAAATATACATTTACATTAAAACAAAAAAAAATCATAATTATTCTTACAATTGTTAAGTTGTCAAGGAAATTTCAGCTATTTTCCCTGTTACTATTAAATTTCCATTTCATTGAACTAAAAATATCCATTTTGGCCGTTTGACAGGTATTGAATTCGGTCAGGAGTACTTCGGAAATAATGTCGGAATAAAATCAGTGACATAATGGATATCTACCTAGTGTTTCTTTTCAATAATTACATTATATTATTTTATAAGTGAATGCAAATGTCTGTTTGTTCATGTTATGGTTGTTCAATGGGTAAAATTATATTTAAAAATCAGCTTCTCGCTGTATCCCACACATAGTAGGGTAGGCAAAGTGTTAAGACACTCTGTTCCCCATTTTCTAACGAATTCTGAGGCGAATTTTGTAACGAATTCTGACATTGCGTGTTGAGTGGAACTCAACGTCCCGCTATGCCTCGATAGTAGAGCGAACAAATAAAAACATACATTTAAAAAAAATCCTTTTATATCATCGAGTGGGGATCGAGATCACAGCCAGTCGTTTGGACAGTCACACACGTGCCTCTACACCACGACGAGCCTCTCAATGATATAGTTAAATTATTATCGTACCGTATTAAACCGAACGCCTACCCTGACATAAGCAGGTAATGTGTAAAGATAGAGAAAAAATAATAATAAGTGAACCTAAATAAACAAATATTTGAATATTTACAAGAATAAAATAAGTCATCTTAGTAGTATCTTATTTTAAATAAATTAATTCTTAGCAAAAAGAAAAACCGACTTCTAACAACGAACTTAAAAGTTACAGAATACAAAGATACAAAGATTTTATAAGTTTGAAGTCGGTGTCAAGTAAAATAAACTGGCTTAGTAAATTGATTGATTTAAAAAAAAAGTCAAATTGATAACCTCCTTCTTATAAAGTCGGTTAAAAAATGCATCCAGAATACAAAATTGCGACACGCATTGTTAGTCAAAGATATTAAGAAAAAAAAACGATGTCGTTCTATAAAAAGCGAATGCAGAGAACTTGTTATAGGACTCTACTACTAGGATCATGTTTCATGGGCATCATAAATTCATTAGAGTCAATAGTACCAGTCTAATTGCGAATAGTTTTTTAAATTGCTTCATCAACAACGAGGATTTATGTTTAATAAAAAATATAGTATCTTGATAACATATCGAGTGGTTGTCTAAGTATGTATAGTTTAAGCATTTATGTTATTTGTAATGTCATTTAAAGAAATATAATATTAAGTGATGTTAATTTAAACCGTCGTGGCGCAGCGGCACAAGGGTGTGACTGTAACGCGACGGTTGTGGGTTCGATCCCCACTCGAGGAAGTGAAATATTTATTTACGTTTATATTTTGCATTTCTTCGCTCTGTTGTTAAGGCAAACCGCGGCTTTGAGCTCTGCCAATCAACAATATCTACAGAATTCGACATAAAGTGCGGAACGAAGTGTCTTAACACTAGGTTCCCTCTGACTGCTGTGTGCGGGATACAGCGTGAAGCTGATTTATTTGTTAATTTAATGCAACAATATACCTATAATAATATAAGAATATTATATACATTATTTGCTGTAAAAAACGAATGGACAGACTCACGATCTATTTTGTAATTCATTAAAGAATAATAAATGTACTCGTAATAACTTCTGAGTGTACTCGTATAAACTAAAACACGAGAAACAAATCATCAGGGCTTAAAGTTGAAATTCTCGGTAGATCAGAAAGTTTCTTTTCCTATATTAAAAGTTTCAACTGAGTGCCGGAGTACATACTTTAATTCATTCAAATATTCTCACCGTCAGCTTTGAGGTAGCATCATAAATATTTGTTTTTTAGGCTCACGCTTTATCCTGGGCTTAGTAGGGAAAGCAGAGGGGGGCATGAAAATATAGTGTAAAGGCACTTTATTCCCATTAAGAAGCGGATGTAACGGAAACGGTAAGCGTTTCCTTTTCATACTTTCCACTAAATTCTGGAGGAATAACGTGTTCAGTGGCGGAACTCAACGCCGCGCTTTGCCTCGTTACAAGAGCAAGGAATTCACAAAATTATGAGTTAATAGTAGAAAAAAATACCTTTAAAAATATTTTAAACATGTAAGGGTGTATAGTCACGAACAGGAGGTTAGTCTATAATTAAGAAATGCTTATCCCTACATCAAGCCATTGAATTCAAAGTAATAATTGAATGTCATTGTTTCACATTCTGCATTAGAAAGCTGTATTTAAATATATATTTCTTTCTTCACAATGAGTTCGTTGACTCCTGAGCAATTTACAATCTATTCTATAATAATACTTATATAATTAGAGTCAAGTTTTGTACATACCTACATCTCATTAATAACGAAAAATTACTTTTTAATTTGTTTTGTAATTTGTACGAAGGAATGAGATAACGTTCAGTAATTTGGTTCCATTTAAATAAACTGATAAATAACCTAACTTAAATAAAAATAAATCTATTTTAGATAGTTTGTTTATTTGTTATACAATCCAAGTAGCCATTTTTAAATAATTATGGATATAAAGAGACCGTCGTGTAACGCGACGGTTGTGGGTTCGATCCCCGCTCTAAGAAGTGAAATATTTATTTACATTTCTTCGCTCCAGTGTCAAGGCAAAACGCGGCATTGAGTTCTGCCCCCTAACACGTAACGCGTCCAGAATTCTATATGAATATTTTGTAAGCATGAAGATATAAGATTAATCAAATTCGAAATGATAATGATTCTACTGACTCATAATTTGAATTATAACTACAAATACTACGATAACTACAAATTTTCATTCGTCTTTGTTTTTTTTATACAAGCCAAGTAGCCTTAATTATTATTATTGAAACATTTAATTTTTAAAGAATTATGGATTCTATGATCACCCAGTGTCCTTATTGTATATTGTACTCGTAAATTTACACTCCCCGAGTGATGTGCCCACTGCGTTGCAGGGAGAGACGAACACATTTGGACACGTTAACAACAAAGATCTTGTCTTTGTATTGGAGTTTTCATTGATTAGATTTTCTTCGGCGGAGAAAAAGTACATGTTGCTCTTTTAAAATTCCCTTATGTTTTCAAGCACGAAAGCGTTATTATTACAAAAACAAAACAATCTACGAATAACTTTAAGCTTAACAAAACACGAAACGCATTAAAACCAACTAAAGACACTTAATAATAACAACAGAATAACAAGAACTTAATGAAAATATCTGGTAACAGTTCTCTTACATCAACAAGTCGATCTATATATAGTGAAAACGGCGGATATAACCCGACTTAAGACTAAACGTCACACTTTAATATAAAATAATAGAGCATAAGTGCTCTATAATTTATTAACATTACATGCGTTCAAAGTTTGGAAATGTAGTGCTTTTTAGTTAATATAATTCATTTAATTAAAA
>DWGR01005839.1:0-10111 GCA_018247715.1 Heliconius burneyi
TTAGATGAAGGTTAGTCTTATTAAAATGTCACTTGTTAGGGATGGGCGTTTACGAATGGTTTAACATAATCGAATAACAAAATTATTATTACGATAGTCGATTTCGAATACAATTTTAAACTGTAATCCTTAGCAAATCTTATAATTAATCAATTATTTAAAATATAGTCTGCATGAAAACAATTGCTATTAATGGAATTTATTATAATAAAATAATCGATTTCTATTATTATTTATCATTCGCAATGGCCCATCTCTTAACGTCATTTTAATAAATAATTATTAAATGGCCGATATTTTAGATAATTTATTTGTATACTAATGATTTATACAGTACAAATATTTTATATTATTGTTTGAAACTAGCGTTGATTCGAAATTTCGACACTTTCATGGAAACAGGATAACGGAAGGACGACAAAAGGGGTGAATAGCAACAAATAAATAAGACAAATTTTATTGTGTAACTACGTGAAAGATGAACTGTTTTTATTATTTTTCATTTTTATTATTTTTATTTCAATAAATATCCATGATTTGTTAATCAAACATGTTTTTCATTTTACCCTGTATCAGTAAACAGGTACCTATCTATTATTTGACTAATAAATGAATTATATCATATATATATAAAGGTCGCCGTGCCGTTGTGGTACAAGGGTACGACTGTAAAAATAATGGTTGTGGATTTGATTCCTACTCGTTTAATATTTTAAATTTTAGTTCGTTCTGGTGATGAGGTAAGAGTACTTCTTTAAAATCCACCACTATTCATAAAATGCCTCCAGAATTCGGCGGAAAGTGGGAAACGGAAGTGCTGCCTGTTCAATTCAATTCCAGTTCAGTCTATCTTACTTTTTTTTAAGAGAGCCTATTGTTAAGACACTCCGTTCCCCACTTTCTGCCAAATTTTGGAGGCATTGCGTGTTGAGTGGTAAAACTCAACGCCGCGCTTTGACTCGACACCAGAGCGAAGAAATGGAAATATAAACGTAAATAAATATTTCACTTCCTTGAGTGGGGATCCAACCCACAACCGTGTCGTTACAGTCACACCCTAGTACCACTGCGCCACGACGGTCTCTAGTTAGAAAAGTGACAATAAAAGGAAAAAGTTAAAATATCTTATTATATTATTACATTTTTTATTCGAAAAGATGCGTGAGAATAAACAAAATCTCTAAGTATAAATAAATAATCTATCTTTCAAGTGTACAACTGTAAACGCGACAGGCTGTGGGTTCGATTCCCAGTCGAAGAAATGGGCGACAATTTGATACCAATATAATCTCAATTATTTATATCGGTTAATTGTAAGCACGATGGTCATGGGTTCGATCCTTATTCAGTAGAATAATTATACTTTTATTATTTGAATTTCCCCGTTCTGTAGCCCAAACGCGAACAACTACCGAAAAAGTATTCGTATCGTTATCAACACCAATTTGTATAGGATGTTGTTCAATTCTTATACAAATTGGTATCGATGACGATACGAATACTTTTTCGATAGTTGTTCGTGCTTAGGCTACTGGTGGACGAAACGCGTTAAGTTGAACCCCACGCATAACATAATGTCTGGGAATTAGGCGGAAAATGTTGAAACGAAATGTCTTAGCATTTGATTCTCTCCGCCTTTTCTTTTTTAAAGGAAAAGACAAAAGTTGCAAGATAAATATGTTTCATATAAAAAATGTAATTATTAAGGCCCGTTATTATTAATTGACATTATTATGAGTGTATTTTAAAAATAGAGCCAGTCGTAGCGCAGCGGCACAACGACTTAACGCTGGTTTTGAGTTCCATCGTCACTCGAAGTCACTTCACGTTCGTCACTTCTTATTTTGAATAAAATTATTTGAAAAAAGTTGAAACTTTATTTTAAATAAATGTTATTGTTTGATATGTATATGGTGGGGCGGGCCGTCGTAACTTAGCAGCACAAGTTGTAAAATATACAGGTTGTGGGTTCGATTCCCACTCGAGGAGATGAAATATTTACTTAAAAGTTTATGTTTCCATTTTTTCACTCTTGTGTCGAGGCAAAGTACGGTTTTGAGTTCCGCCACTCAACACGCAATGCCTCCAGAATTCGACAGAAAGTGAGAAACGAAGAATCTTTACACTAGGTTCCCTCTGCCTACCCTGATAATATATTTTATGATAATAAGAATAATATATTTTTAAATGTTTGACGGTAGTATGATAATATTTATTAATAACGTAAAACCTAAGCACAATTTCAAGATTCACAAAATCTAGTTGATAAGTAAAGTTCTGCTGCTAAGCAAAATAAAATGTAACTTATAGCAAATAATTTAGGAAAAAAACGAAATATCTTGTAATAAAAAAAGACATATACGGGAAAAGTGTGCAGATAAAAAAGTTCTAACAAAGTTAAGAAATAAAGCGTGGTTGCCCTCGCGATGTAACAATATGAGGGAAAACAGATGAGCGGAGTGGTTGTCTTATATTTCTATATTAGCTATGTAAAAAAAGTAAATATGTAAATATATAAGTGAAACTTCTATATAATTATCTAAATATACAAATTAATTTGAAGGTCATCGTGGCGCGATGGGACAGCATCTGTACTCTACTTAGAGGAATTAATTATATTTTATTCATCAATTAACACAGATTGGCTCGAAATCCAATGGAAAGTGATGAACAGAGTAATTTAACACCATACTCTTTCTACCTATTCAAAAGCTAAAAAAAATATATATGCAAAACTGCTTTTTTAGCTCTATGGTGTTTCCACTTTTATTTTTTTAAATAACGACGTCAATTCTCTTCTTTCTGTCTGGCAAATATTATTATGATTAAAACAGTTACCAATAATACATCAAAATATAGGACATCTTATACAAAAATATAATAAGGTTTAATATAACAACCTTATCAAACAGTTTACATCGATAGTCGCGCCATCTAGTGGCGAGTAGCAGCAGCAGTATAGCGACATGAATAATAAAGTTTTGATTTACTATGATATATATGTTATTGGAATACAAAACACTTTGATTTTAAATTTGTATTTTTTTTTGCTACAATTAGAAAAAATATTTTGCAACGTTTCAACTACCAATGTGCTTAAGTTTAATATTGATGACACTACATTATTATATTCTTTTACATACTAAAGTATTTTATTACTTTGTCATAATAAAAGTATAAAGTACAGCTTCTTTTCGCCCTGAAGGTCGTCTGGAAGAGATAGCTACTTAGCCATAAGACCACCTTTTGTGCATTTTGTATTTAATTTGTGTGTATGTTTTTCCTATTGTGGTGAACGAATAAAGAAATAATACTAATAAGGAGTTATTGCGTTATTTAGACACTCAGAAATTTAATCTAATAAGAAATCAATAGTGTCATAAATATCGATCTAATAAGAAAATTATTGAATTTTATAAGAAAGTTTTGAATGACGACACTAGATGGCACTGTAAGTACAAATTCAAACGACCTAAATGATTGATTTAATAGATGTCGCTATAATAATATTTATTAAATATATAATATATTTAAGTAGATTATAATAATTTTAGTACACGCAATGGTTATGGGCCCGACCCTTACTTGAGTGCTATATTTATGTATATATTCATTTTTTTTCCCTCTTTGACCCTATGCAAAATAAACTTCAAGCTAAAAAAATATTTAAGTAAAAGAAATAACACATATTATCATAAATGCTTCACTTAGATAACAACAAATCTCATTTATAAAAAATTCCAAAACAGAACTATAAACGTAGATTAAAATAGTATTGAAAAAGTAGAAAACTTAAGGTTATATAAGGTCATAATAATTAGTACATTTCCTAAAAACTTATGATCAATTACCCTTCTGGGGAACGTTTAGTTCAACTAATTACGAAGATTACCGTCCGTAATATTTAAAGTTTCATTCGAGCTGTCTCCCTCGCGGCTGACCAGGAAGTGTTTAAAGAACAACAAGAATTAACCCTTTTAATTATTAAAATACGTCGCATTGCAGTCAATTTGACTTCTTATAATGAAATAATGTTGTATTTCCGATATTTTTTCTTAGAAATTCAATTTATATTTTTAGATAATTAATATTAATAAATAATAATTCAACTAGGATTATTATTTATTAATATTTTCATTTATATCTGGCACTAAGATAAGAAAGCCTGACGTTGAGTTCGAAAAATTCCGCGGAAAGAAAAAAAATTGTTAGACTCACTTGACATATAACATTTGGGAACTTATTACCTAATATATAAGATATAGTTTATCATAACATTTATAGTAATGTCTGTTTATTTTGTTTTGTTCCATGGTTTTGAAATATTTTTTATTTGTTTTAATATAAAAGAAGACTGAAGAAATAAGCGCATTTGTACGAACTTCACACCATTGTAAATTCTTATAAATAAGTGGATTCATATAAGCTAGTATTTGATTGTACATACAATGATTACTGTTTCAATTTATATTGGAAATTTTTGTATTTAAAAATATATATATATCTTCGGTTTGTCTCGATAAGCTGCATAGATAAGGCTCCTTAAAGTAGTAAAACGTGGGTAAAATGATAGAAATAAAACAAGTTTGTAATTCTATTAATAGTAATTAGTAACTCTGGTATATATTGAACTTTTTAACTAAATTTTAAACTCCCGGCCCGATCGACAGCCTCAAGTCGAGGTTCGAGTCCCGCAGGCGCCCTTGTCGCCACAACACCCGTTCAAGTAGCCACGATGTGCTTGTAATTTCTCAGGGACAGAGTACTCTCTTCCCTATCCACCCGGTGTGGCCGTAAAGACCAATATGGCTAACAGCATTAACATTATGCTTAAAATATATATATTAAAAAATATGAATATTAGAAATAATAGATATAAGTATGATAAATTAATTTTAAAGATAATTCGTCTTATTGTATCCAATAGAAAAAAGAGAAAAGAACTGTGGGATTTGAACGTGCTATCTTCTCATAAAACAAGCGCTAACTTTACACTTTGCATTTTAAATAAAATACTTAAATATTATGTTAAAAAAACCATTTTAATTCTAATAGCGTCGGTAGAGATACGTAAAACTCCATCGTATGCAATGACCCTTATAAAAATCTTATTGGAAAATATCGAGTGTTTATTCAATGAAGTGCGTCTTTATGTTGACCAATGGGCAGTGGCAGCCACGCCCTCGTCCGCGGGTAGTGGAGTTTGAGGATTAAGCTTTTATATCAGCTTTTTTATTTTTATATTTTTCTATTTTGTAAATATATTTTTTATTTATTTATAAATAATAATAATTTTTTCTCCTTTAGTTTCAACTTGTTTTTTTGGATACATATAGAGAATCCTATTATAGTTGATTGGCGTTTCATTGTCACGTTTTGTCTTATTACCAGAGCCAAGATATTGTAAATATTAATTAATAATAATAATTTCCCCCGAGTGGAAATCGAACCTCTAACCGTTTTTTTTTTTCACCACGACGGTTTTTCTATCTTAATATCAGTAATTATTTCTTCTTTATATTCACGCTATGTTCTGCATACAGCCAAACAGACATAAGGAACCTAGTGACAAGGTTCCCCACTTTGAAACATTGCGTGTTGAATGGCGCAATTTGTCGCCGCACTTTGTCATGTTACTAGAGTAAGGAGATGAAACTACATCATTCACCTGAGAGGGAATCGAAGTGTGCTGACTTCGATTCCCTCTCAGCGCTGGCTTCAGCATGGCGCTTACAGTCAAACGTTAGCCGCTGCGCCACGACGGCATCACAAGTACCTAATTATTGATTTTTTATGTATATGTATGTATGTAGATTTTTTTGTATTATAAAATGCGGATTATGGCTATTTTTTATCAACAAATATAATGCATTGATTGGAATTTATTAATTATTTTATTAATTTATTATTATTAATTCTAATTTTTTAATTAGCTTCAATAAACGTTAATCAATGCGCTCATAATCAAATTTACGTATTAGATATAAAGAAGAAGAAATATTTAGTAAAGGAAATTATAAATAAAAATAAAAATTAATTATAATTAAATATTTTATTTTTAAATATTTTTTTATTTTATTTTATATTTGAATAAAAAATTGGCGATTCAGTTAATTTTTGTCAGTACGGAACATAAATTAGCCAAAACATGACTCATCTTACGTCAGTATCAATAAGTAACAAAAAAAACATAATTGTAAGTTTTACAGTCAGTCTCTAGTCAGCTTCAATATTTATATTAAAAATAACCGTTACAATATTATTTTTAATATCAATAACTTTTCAATCTCGGCCATCTGCCATTTGACAATGCCATTTTTTTATTGAATGCATTTCGCAATATGCAAAGTAGGGTATCATTAGAATAACGAGTAAACTGGTTTGCAAAATTATATAGTAGATACTAGATAATATAAATAAAATACGTTAAAATGTATTCTATATTGATATTTTATTATAATAAAATAAATAAATCAGCTTCACGCTGTATCCCGCATACAGTAGGCAGAGGGAATCTAGTGCTAAGACACTCCGTTCCCCACGTTCTGCTGAATTCTGTGGGAATTGCGTGTTGAGTGGTAGAACTCAACGTCGCGCTTTGCCTCGACACCAGAGCGAAGAAATGGTAATATAAACGTAAATAAATATTTCACTTCCTCAATTAGGGATCGAACCCATAACCAGTATATTTTACAGTTAGAACTAGTGCCGCTGCGCCACGACGGCCTTATTTGGTGTATTATTGTCTTACATATTCAGAATAAGAGTCCATCGTGGCGCTTGGCTATAAACGCTGTGGATATGGGGAACACACGGGAAACAACGCTGTAGATATGGGGTACACACGGGAAAAAAAATATTTTTTTCCACTCTATTCAAACAAAATACAATGTTAAGTTCTACTACTTAATACGAAACGTCTCAAGTCCGAACGGAATGTGAAGAATAGTGTTCAAACACTAAGTTCCCTCCGCTAGCATTAGCTTGATACTGTATCCCGCATAAGCGGGAAAAAAACACTCCAATTAAATGAAACCTGTGCACTTAGAATAAGCGAAATAGGACTCTGTTTTTGAAAATTCTCTGATAATTACATTGAAATTATGAAAAAAAAAATGTGGTATAACCTAACATGTATTACATTCTTCCTGTATTTATGATAGCCAATGCAAAACCAGCAATTTTGTTTAATAAATTGGTAAACTGAATAACTCCTTTTATTTCTACTCTACCCTATTATCATAAAAAAATATATCTTCATTTAAAACACAGAATATATACAGAAGCCAACAAGAACAGAATATATACACTTTAAATTAAATAACAATTTATATATGAAATAACAAAATATTTTTTTTACCTTTTCATCTTGTTTTGCTGTCTATACACTTTTATGTAATTTTTCAATAAATTTATTACAAATTTCAGTGGAAATAACATTTCACATAAATTATTACTAGCCGTTCTATCACACACGAGCACGTGTTTTAACTAAAATAGAGAAACGTTTATGACCTGTGGGTCAGTTTGCTGGGGGCTGGCTATGAAGGGGTTACGACACCCTAGCTGCCCACGAGCTTACCTAACATATTTGGCCGATAGGGTGATGGCCATATGATATCATATGGTACATAATTATTTCATAATATATTATTTTCATAAAAAAGAGAACTGAGACTCTAAAGCGCTGTATGTGATGGTTTTGGATGTCGGCTTAGTTGGTTAAATGAGATTTTTTTTTAGGTTAGTCGAATTAGTCTAAGTGTGATCGTGATAGTTTACTGCATTCAATACTCAATTATTAGCAGAAACTTAATAGACTTCTCCAGAGCCTCCAGATCTACGTCATTTTAGCAAAGCTGAAATTTTGTTAAGACTATATGCATACTCGCTAACTTGAAAGTGGGGACTTTTCAAGGATAGCGCGAACTTAGGGTACACGTCCAGCTACGTTAAAGTAGAAACGCCCGTTTTAAATATGTTTTTAAGAATGATATAAAAAAATGTATATTTACTATTACCAGACCCATTATGTAAATGAAGTTAAACTAGCTAGCTTTAATTTTAAATATATTCCTTACGGATTCAAAATCAAAATTTCAGTTTGCTAAAACGACGTAGATCTGGCGGCTCTGGGATCCTGGATTATAAGAATAAAATGTCTGTGCACTATCTGCTTTATGGTGATACGTGAAACAGAGTCAATACATATAAGTGTAAAATAAAATTATTTACACTAGCAAAATTATTTACTCTTAATTAGTTTATTATTATAAATAAATAAAAGAAAATGGTAAAGTTAACTTCACTCTCTAACAATTTACAGTACTTTTCAATTATATTCAGTTAATTTAACTCATAAATTGGATATTAATTACACTTTTATACATTCACGTATATATCAATTAAGAATTACTTTAAGTAACATGTAAACTTCAATATGAAGATTAAGAAGAAAGAATGACACATTAACTTTGTTTTCCCGCCAACGCCTGCGACCACAGCTTCAAAATATTTACAACAGTCAGTGTTGTAAACTTATAACTAACAGAATAATCTGTTAATAAGAAAAATGAGCTAAAAAATAATAACATTATATAATAAAGTCCTATATATTTTTTATTTAGATTTACAAGAAGCCACAAAGTTTATATGAAGATTACAATTGGCTTGACGTAAGTCATCATCATGTGTCAATACTAGTGATGTAAGTATCAAAAAACAATTACATCCCTAAAAACTGTCAAAGTCTCCCCATTACACAACACTTAAAATCTTTATTAAATGTTATCCCGTACAATGTAAGCAAAATAGGTGTGCATTAATGCTGACTCCATTATATCTTGACCTTCCTCTCCTTCCTTCTTCTCCTTACCTTTTGTACGATCAGATTAGAAAACTCGCGACAAATAAATAAATAAGACAGTTCTAATTTGAATGGCCACCGCTACAATCCAAATCAAAATTCAAAACCGCGCTTTCTCTTAATCCGTGTTGAGGATCACAATAAAAGGTAATACATTTTAACTCTTGTATGAAAGCTGTGGTAATTTAAGCTTTATTGAGAGGGAACCTAGGCTTAAAATGCCGTGGGAGTTGTGAAAATAAGATTATCCAAGCGAAAGTAGAAGGTGAAAGGGAGACATTTAGTCGTAAGGCGCGATGTGCACTGGATTCATGTTGATAGTTTTTCTTTGTATTGTTATTTTTTTTTGGTACACAATCATTGTATGTTTTGAAATGTGCAAGAAAATACATAAAAAAAATCAGCGTCACGCTGTATCCCGCACACAGCAGAATAGGCAGAGGAATCATAGTGTTAAGACAATCCGTTCCCCACTTTCCGCCGAATTCTGGAGGCATTGCGTGTTGAGTGGCGGAACTCAACGCCGCGCTTTTGCCTCGATACCAAAGCGAAGAAACGGAAATATAAATTTAAGTAAATATTTCACTTCCTCGAGTGGGTATCGAACCCACAATCTACATACGTTACAGTCACACCATTGTGCCCCTGCGCCACGACGGCCTCAAAACAAACAATGCAAAAGTACATAATACAGTCAATATTTTAACTGATGAAATACTTTTTATTTTATTAAGTCAAAGTAACATATTTAATTGTCTTAAGCTTTGCTTAACTTGGTGAAGATTTTTTTCTTTTATAAGAAAATATATTACTTAAGAATATTCTTTCTTAAATATGATGATGAGATAACAGGACTTTGCTAATAAAATGATGATACCAAAATAATTTAACTAAAAAAAATCGCTTTTGTATGGAAAGTCATTCATATTATTTGAAATTTATAGATTTATTAGCTTTCTATCATTAAAATGATTGAAAGAAAAAAATTAAAATATGTTCAATATTAATACTAGATATTTCTCTATCTACCCTATTAAATGCAAAATATACTTTTTACTCGAGTGTTAATCGAACCTATAACCAATCGCGTTTACAGTCACACTTTGTGCCTCTGCGGTTGGCCATAAATAAAAAATACAATTAATAATAAAAGAAAAGAATGTTTGTCTTGGTGTACGTCTCTCCCCACCCCAGGTGGCGAGTAACCAGTGTAGCGCGTCTCATTTGCGATCGCAATTAACTCGC
>DWGR01005840.1:0-10110 GCA_018247715.1 Heliconius burneyi
GGCCCTTGTAAAAGTGGGGCTTGTAAAAGCACCAGTTATGGGTTCTATTCTCATTCAGAGAAACTATTTTTTTTACATTTTCTCGCTCTCGTAACTAGAGAAAGAGGTGAGAAGAAGAAATGGAGAAGAAGAAATGGAGAAAGGAGTCTCTTGACATAAGACTTCTTTCGCTTTGCTTATATGCGAAATACAACTTTAGGATAAACTAAGCACAAAATTAATTACAGTGTATGGTATCCATAACATCATGTCAAGATTGGGATATAACAACTGTTGAGAAGATTGGCAATCGCTTAGACGGCTACCATCCTATACAGACGACGCTCGCTGAAAATAATGGCAGTCAATGCGGATATTGCAGTCCGGGGTGGGTCATGGCCATGTACAGGTTGGTTTTATGATTGTTTTTTAATATTTTTAAAACGTTATTTCACGCTTGGGAAAGAATAATATTTTTTAGAAAAGGTGTAAAAATTTGAAATGTGAAGGGGATTTAATCATGATTCAATGTGGAATAAATTAAAATGTTCCACATACTACGTACGTATGTACTTATCTTTTTTATCTTTTTCCTATTTAACGTGTTTTATCCCGCACATAAGGGAGTTAGATCAAGTCAACTCAGCAGTGATCGTTCTCCTGCCGATTTCATGGATAAATGAAAATGATTGATTACCAAGAGTGATCGAACCCGTAACCAGTGTGGCTTTAGTTAGAAGCACATTTTTTAAAATTATTAAACATTTTATTTTTGATTTTATGAAATATATAATTTTGTGATCAATCGCATCATTTTTAGGTTATTTTGCATTTACATTAATTATATGTAATATGAGGAAACTCTTTTACGGGTCATATAGGACATAGGGACTGGTAGACGTAGGTTATACATATATGATATAATGGGTGGTCCCATTAAAATCCCACAGTACTCCTCCTCAGCCGCCACTGGCTATGGTGGTGTGAATTTCCCAATATTGATTTATTTTTGAAAACATCCATTATTACACAATAACGAGTTGAATATTCAAAGCTTATCAAATAAAATTTTCATAATTAGCTTCAAATAAGAATATTAGTATACATATTATGCATATTAGTATACAAAGTAAAATGGCGTCGTTGCCTAGACAAAAATATAATGCGAAATCTCTAATTATTTATTTTATTGTACGTCAATTTGTTACTTTCTGAAAAAAACATAAAAAATTGAGGATGTCGGGGTGGCATAGAACAAACGTGCGACTGTAAGCGTGAAGGTTGAGGGTTCGATTACCACTAGGGGAATTAATTCCTGACTATTATGGAAAAAAATAGTTATCATATAAAACTAATTCTTTTAATTCCAAGGTTTCAATAATTTTCCGTGAACATTAAATAATGTTTCCAGCCTTATGAAAACAAAGCGTATGACTATGCTTGAAATAGAACAGTCGTTTGGTAGCAACGTGTGTAGGTGTACAGGATATAGACCAATATTAGACGCTTTCAAAAAATTCGCATCAGATTCGCCAAATCCTGTAGAACTTCCTGATATCGAAGATTTGAAAATATGTGATAAAACTGGTGAGGCATGTTCAAAATCAAAATGTGAAGAAGCCGATTGGTGTTTTGTAAGCAAGGACGAAGTTTTTAATGAAGTAAAATGTTTATACTTGAAAGATAATAAAATTTGGTATAGAGTTGAGACACTATCTGATATTTTTGTTATTTGGGCAGAAAGAGGTGTCCAATCTTATATTTTGGTCGCTGGTAACACTGGAAAAGGTAAGCAATTTGTTAATTATTTTATAAATCAAATAATTTAGTTACGTCATTCAATATATATGTCGACAATTGGGAACGGATGTTTCTTAATGTATTAAGTTTCATGGGGGTCTCTCTGCTTATCTTGCTATATGCACGATACAGCGAAAGAATCTAATCTAGAACTTTTAATTCGACATATATATCGATCGAGAATTCAACTCTAGTAATTAGTCATATCGAAATTATATTGCGTTTTAGAGAAGACAGCACGCAGCAACCACTGGGTTTTTTGTGCCTAAATAAATTAAAATCCTTATTTCACTTTTGTTTCAGGTGTTTATCCGATTATCGAATACCCAAGGATCCTCATAGATATTTCAGGATTAACAGAATTAAAAGGTTTCTACATTGACCAGAATTTGATACTTGGGGCAGGAACTACTCTTACAGATACTATGGACATTTTCGAAAAAATTGCCAACTACGATTACTTTAGTTATCTAAGAACATTTAATGAACATTTAAGATTGGTAGCGCATATTCCAATCAAAAATGTAAGTATACGAGTTCATAAGGTGTATTTGTAACTAACTGTGCCATAAAATCTAACTGAACTTGATTCGGAAATTTGAGTTCATTTGTGGCGCAAAGGGATGCGTGTAACTGTAAATATGACAGGTTATAGATTCGATTCTTACTTAATGTAATGATATAATTTATATTTTCATTTTCTCGCTTTAATAACAAGAAAAAGAACGAAATGGATTGATAATTTGCCGGTAACGGATTGTCTCGACACTAAGTTCTCTCTGCCCACCGTCCTATACAGGAAACGGCGTGAAGATATAATTTTTTTTATAAAGAAGATATAAAAAAAAATTTTTTACATATATAACTAATTGCCCGTTATTAATTAATACACAATTTTCCATGCTTATATCTATACTTTAAATCTTTATAGTGTTTTGGTTCTTTTTAACAACGTTGTAAAGTTTCAATTGTGTTAAATAAAATGTACAGTGATTTAAAACTAATTAAAAGATTTTACAAGACAGTATTATGATTGTGATCTTTATAGAGCAATAAAAACTAATAAAACTGAATTAGTTATTAAGGAATTCTCAGTCGTTAATTACTGAAATAAGAAAAATAATTAAGGCCATCGTGGCGCAGTGGCATAGCGTCTGACTGCTAATGCGATGGTTATAGGTTCGATTCCCATTTATGAATTATTTTATAAATCCGTCGCTTTTCTTTAGGATTAACTTTATGAATTATTTTGAATGTGTTAACACAAACTTTTTCTCTGCTTACATTGTTTCTCCTATTAAAAATATATAAACAGCATATTAAGAAATAATAATTGTATACTTTTCAGATAGCGACTTTGGCTGGAAATTTAATGCTCAAAAATCGAAATCCTGAGTTTAAATCTGATATATTTCTTCTTTTAGAAACGGTTGGAGCTCAGCTTGTTATTTGTAAGTATTTAATATTTTTAAAAACAAAATTTACTATTAAGTCATGTAAGTCAGAAAGAACCTAATATTAAGACATTCTATAGCCCGTTTTCAAGTCAAATTTGAAATTTTGTTTGTAGAGCGGCTGATCTTAACGCCACAATCCATCAATTTGATTGAAAACTTTTCTGTTGCGGTGATTTTCACCTTACATACTCAGTCCTTGCTTCCTACTGAAATTAATCCCGGCCTATCTTACCAGAGTCTCCCTTCCTAATTAGACTAAGCACTACTCCAATATGCACGATACTTAATGTCCTCGCTGAGAAGTCAATTCGATTTTATGTCCTGCATCACGACATCCAACTAGCTCTCTTGGGTGTCCAGGGAATCTAACTTACAGACAATAAGGCGCTTAAATCCTAGGCTATAATTCCTAGGCTGGTCCGCAATGTGGTCATACTATCTCACGCGTCGCTCTAGGACCTTATTCACTACGTCATGGAGCTCAAGATTACCTCAAATGTATGTATTGGGAATGCGGTCAGATCTTTATTTTTGTGACGTGAAATTCCTGAATTTGCCGAGACAGTGCTCGCCAACATTGCTGCCGTATAAAAGAACAGGTCGGATGATGATCTTGTATATTAGCTCATTGAGATTGGGCGGTGACCTATCACCATTTGGCCCAGGTGTCGCTTATTGGTTATTGGCCCGGCAAAAAACATCTGGATCGATGCCTCCTTAAACTTAAAACTTAAAGACTGGCTCAGGGCCTATAAGGATAGCAATAAGGCCAGGCAATAGAGCCAATAAGGCTCCCACGAGCCATATACTCAGTTTTCGTCATATTTAGTTTAAAACCAGGGTACCCTTCCAAAGGTTCACTTTATGCTCCAGCATCAGTCGCTTCTCATCAACGAGATAGTATTCATCACTATATTGAATACTCTTGCCTTGCACATTCAGTCATGGCATCATAAATCTCATCTCATCTCCATCATGAATATGAAAATTACAAATAATACGAATACATAACGATAATTATTTAAAGAATGTAAATGAACGCGACACTCTTTTTACATATTTTGTAGGTCATTTATGCAAAGTGTACTGAACTTATTTAAATAATAATTATTTTACATAAAGGTCGTAGCAATAAGGTCATAGTAATTACGATTAACTTTAAACTGATATGTAAAATAAAAGTGCAGTAATTTCTTTTTTACATACATTAATGCAATCACCTTCGTGGCGCAGTCACACAGCGTCGGACTGTAAATGGTATGATTGTGGGTTCGATTCCCAACCGGGGAAATAAATTATTTTTTTTATTTTCCCGCTCTCTTTAGTAAAAAAAAAGTATCCTTGAGTTCTATTCAACACGTAATGTGTCAAAAATTTAGCTCAAAGTGGAATCTCTAGGTTTTCTGCTTATATTACCTATTTACGTTCTCTCCCTGTATGCGATTTTTAGCGTGAAAGTAAAATAGTCTCTATGCAATTGGTTGTACTGATTGCATTTAATAACTGTGAGTTTGAGCCTTATCCTGATGGTTCCATCATGCTACTGAAAGAAAAACAAAATGCAAAAAATAACCTTCATATATGCACAAACTTAAACAAAAACTTCAAATTAAATATGCTATTTTTATAAATGCTTATAATGATAGCTTTAAATTAAAATTCTTAATTATAAGAGTCGTTACCAATTTAAATGAGTTATAAGAAAATATATGCATAAAAACAAGAACAAGAGCTAAAAATAAGTTAATTGTTCAAAATTATACTCAAAATATTAAAACTAACTATCCTGGCTTGAGTAACTTGCTAATAGAGACTCGTTATTGATATAGTATTTTTTTTTTATAATTATTTCTTAAGTTTATTATAATTATACAAATTAAGTTAAATATAATTTGTACAAAGTGGAGTAGGTAAAACCGAGTGTTAAGATGTGTCTTAACCCTCAGTGGAAAGGGAGGAAAGTGGAGAGAAACTTCTCCACCTTCAACTTAAATAAGGGACAATGAGACAGTGTGTTGAGTTTCCGTACTCTATTATTAATTCACCCGATTGGGGATGCAACCTACAACTATCGCACCTACAGTCCAATAATATTCCACTGCCACAATGGCCTCAAAATTTAAAAAAAAATATACCTAAGTTATCTTTTTTCGTGCAAAATTTGTAATTATTTGCATAAAGATGTAATTTTTCGTATTCGTTCAGTTTAATAGTATAAGGTATATTCAGATTAAACTAAAAGATAAATCCGATATGTACAATAATATTAAACATATTTACTAAATTATTTATATCCTCTTTGATAGATAGATAATATCTTTCATAGATATTGTTAGTATTATGTATGATTAATTAAAATAAAAAAAACACTGCTTCACGCTGTATCACGCACACAGCAGAGTAGGTAGTGGGAACCTAGTGTTAAGAGACTCGGTTTCCCACTTTCCGCCAAATTCTGGAGGCATTGCGTGTTGAGTGGCAAAACTTACCGCTGCTTTTTGCCTGAGAGCGACGGCACCGTTTTCTCTATATTTTTAACTGATTATTAATGAATGAAAGTTGGACGAGATATTATGTTAGAACACTACTTTTTTAAATATTTAATATTTTCACTGTCTGCCTTCTGGAAACTGGTTTCTTTTTAATTATTTTATTAACAACAATGCTGTATCTATATACTTAATTACACTAGAACTTAATTACATTAGAACAGATGAACAGATTAGGTACATTTACACATTATATACTTTACACATTTAAATTAAGAATTATTATACTAATAATAATTCTGAACTGAACTATTATATCAATGGATGGGTATGTGAGGATTTTTGCACTAGGACAAGAGCATGATCGCTATGGTGGAACAGATGACCGCTGCGTTCTTATCTTTCAAAGCCATCTTTAAATTATATTCCACAATATATTTAGTCGTTGCTTCCGTCGCGCTCTGAATTATCATCTTGACTGCGTCATCTTTTCCTTCACGTGGAATTGTCGATGTACCGAGATATGTTATTGCTACGACGGCATGTGAAACGCTGTCATGCAGCTGCCTATTAGATTTGGTGTTTACCACTACTACTAGAAACAAGTTAAAACGCAGCGCAGTCCTGCTAGACAACAGGAATGCCACAAGAATTCGGCAGTGAACGAAGAACGGAGTGTTTTAACACTAGGTTTCCAGGTTCACTCCCTACCATTTTGTGTGTCGAATACAACGAGAATCACAACGTTTACTTTTGCTGTTCAACCAGGAAATGGCCTTGAATTCGGGTACAAAGAAATTCATGAATGGCGTATTTTGACACTAGGATCATCTCTCTCAGGGTCGTTTTTTTAAAAAAAATACTGATTTAAATAACCTTGAATACTTTATCTCTATAATATTATTCTACGTGAATTATAATTAATTTATGCTTTAAGCAAATCCTAGTAAATATGTATATTTTTACTTTATAATAACATATAATTATAATTGTATTATTGTTAGCACAAAAAAACAACTTAACCCGCAGCGTTAAGTTGTTTTTGCCTTGCTCAAATCAAACAGTGACCCACCACGTGGTCAGTACGACGATGTCCCACTATGCTACAAAGGTTTTAAAATTTATATATTTTATACCTAAGCAAAGGAATATTTGCTTGAATGTTGTTATTATTTAAAAGCTATCGTACAAATATTAACATTGAATTCACATAATGTAACTTTTAAGATTGACTCCCACAAACATCAATTAATAGTTAACGGACATATTTTAGCAATACAATATTTTAGTATCCTGGATATATGTATCAGGGTAAACATAGGGTACCAAGTGATATGACACCTCGACCCACAAATCACCAAATTTTCAAGCAGTGGAACTCAACGCCGCGCTTGGTATAAGGTACAATAGCGAGAAAACGAATATAATTTATTCCCCATTCATGTGAATCGAACCCACGACCCTTGCGTAAAATATAACAGTTACTACAATACAGACTTTGAATTATAATAATATTTGTTTCAATATTCTTATCAGTAACAGCTCCAGGACTAAGAAAAGTGTTGTCTATGCAAGATTTCCTTAGAGAAGATATGACGGCCAAGATCCTCTTAAGTATAATTTTACCACCATTGAGTGACGCACATAAATTAGTTACTTACAAGGTACACATACATATATATTCTTAAATAGCATAATTATAATAGTTACTAAGAACTTTCATTTTTAGTTTTACCATGTAGCCCTACTTGAGGTACGATGTTCCCAACTTTCGTTGAGTGGTGGAACGTAGAAATAACCATATTACTCGTAAATATTTTATTTCCTTGACTGGGTATCGAACCCAAAGCCTGTCGCGTTCATAGACAGAATGCTTAATGGAATATATTTTGTTTAAAAAATATATAAAATCTCATACTTAATTAATTAAAAATTATTTATTTTAACCAATAGATTATGCCTCGATCTCAAAACGCACACGCTATCGTCCACGCTGGATTCGTATACAAAATTGACAATAACTTTATAGTTAACGCCTGTAGAATAGTATACGGTGGACTCTCTACAGCTTTTAATAGAGCTTGGAGGACAGAAAAATATCTAGTGGGAAAGGCATTATTTACAAACGAAACTTTGCAATACGCTTTGCAAGTTTTAAACGCTGAAATGGTTGTGACTGAAGACTTACCCGATTATCCCGTTGAATATAGAAGACAGCTTGCCATTAGCTTATTTTATAAGGTATTTTCTTGTGATATATAATATTTTTCAGCTTCACTGTATCCAGCACATAACAGGGTGAGTAGAGGGAACCTGGGAACCTAGTGTAAAGACGTTCCTTCCGTTCCCATTAAGATACTTCCGATTCCAATTTTAAAAGAGTAAAAATTGATATTTCATACAATTTGAATTGAACCTACGACCGTTACATTGAGTAAAACCAAATTGACTATTAAAATCAATTTTATATTCAGTTTGATGTCAGTTGCTGTAGCAATAAACATTTTGAAATGTTTAAAATTTTATAGCCTTCCGTTATATTTTATTTGTTGTAAAAATTTTAATTTAAGGCTTCGAAATAAATGTCATGATTTTAAAGAGACATTAAAGTTGCACTCCGATACAGTGTTTAAATATTAACAGATGAATCGTTGGATATGGTCTATATTAAAAAAATGACATTGCTCGTTTTGTAATGACTGGAAATACATTTTTCTTTCATTACTTATTGGCTACCAGACAGCGCACTGACGTCTCTATTGGATTTAAAAAGTTAAATGTAGGCAAGTTAGACAGTGTAGGAGAGTACTATGAAAAGAAAAAAATCAGCTTTACGCTGTATCCCACATAGCAGGGTAGGCAGACGGAAGTGTTTAGACACTCCGTTCCCCACTTTCTGCCGAATTCTAGAGGCATTGCCTGTTGAGTGGCAGGGCTCAACGTCGCGCTTGGCCTCAACACCAGAGCGAAGAAATGCCAACGGAAATGTAAATGAATATGTCACTTACTCGAGTGGGGATCGAACCCGCAACCGCCGCGTTACAGCCACACCCTTGTGCCGCTGCGCCTGAATATCTATGGAAAGATATTTCAAAATTTCTACTTAGCCTATCGGCATCCACTGCTGCGTAGGCCGTCCTCATCAAGTGCCAATGCGAACTAACCGAAATTTACACAAAAATGGAAAAAATCTTTAAATTTTAAATGTTACAATCAATAAAAACAAAGTTACGGTTGATGACTACTATAGATATAAATAAATTATTATTTTTATATAAAATCAAATATAATAACCACCTCAAAGCTGGCAACGCACCAGTAGCTCCTCTGGTGTTACGCGGTGTCGTGGGCGGCGGTGATCACTTACTATCAGGTGACCCGTACGCTCGTTTGCCATGCTTTTACCATAAAAAATAATAATAATAATTATAATTATAACATATTGGTATATAATATGAGAAATTTGTCATTTTTCAGGGGCTTTTGTCACTTTACCCCGTAAATAGATTGCATCCTCGTTACCGTTCTGGAGCTGTGAAAATACACCAAACGCGTCCTGTCTCTGATGGTAGGCAAATATTCACGACTAACCCCACTCTCTGGCCCTTAAACAAACCTATACCTAAATTAGATGGATTGGTAAGTAATAAAGAAACATTTTATTACTTTATTATCATTTGTTTTATTATTTATTAATATAACAATATTGTTAAGTTTTGCTTTTATCCCAATTAAATAATTATGACGAGTTTTCAATTAAACTACTGCTTTTGTTTTTGTTCGTACTTGAATTGAATCTATTAATAAAATTAGATTAATAATTAACTTCTTCAAGCTCATAGCAAGAATAATGTTACTAAATTCTATTCGAAACGAAAAGCCATCCAAAAGAATTTTCAAAAAGTCTTAGAAAGAAGATAACTTGTCATATTTATTATAAATTTATAACTAAACTTTAGATCCAATGTGCTGGTGAATCTCAATATACAGAGGACGTACCGTCACTCCCTCGTGAGGTTTTCGCTGCATTTGTCCTCACGACGATACCGCTGGGCACTATTGAAAATATAGATCCTAGTCAAGCTTTGGTAAGTCGAAGATATAAAAAGTTTGTTATTAACATAAAAATATATTTCGATAATCGGGGTGATATTAAATCAATCACCACTAATATTTTTTTAGATAGCATAGCAGTGAAGAATATTTTAAGCTTTTATCTCCTTCTTCTTCTTTATTTTGCAGAAGGAACCTGGAGTTGTAGCATTTTATAAAGCATCTGATATTCCCGGGCCAAATAGTTTCATTAATCCCGTTAACCTATTTTTCCCAGTTAACGAAGAAATCTTATGTGATAAAGAAGTTAAATATTACAATCAACCACTAGG
>DWGR01005841.1:0-10109 GCA_018247715.1 Heliconius burneyi
CCAAGGGCGGATCAACATAAATTATTAATATTACCTTATACTTATTAATCTGCTTTATAATAATCTAATCGTTGAATTGTTTTAAGTGTTATTAATAATTTATTTTATATCGAGCTAAAGGTCGATAGTAAAATGCTTAAGATATTGTTTCCTGCGATTAATCTTATTATTGTTAAGATAATTAATCATAAATATACTTTTTTTTTTCAGCAGAACGCCGAGCCGGTAGTAGCAAAAATTATGAAGGCATTGTATGTTTAGTGGCGAAGTTCCACACCCAGCTTTGCTCGACATAAAGGAAGGAAAAAATATTTAATTTCCTCGAGTGAGGATTGAACACACGACCTGTCTCGTATCCTGCTGTCGTTGGTACGGCATCAGGACAGCCTCTATATAATATACATATTCCTGATTCCATTATACAAAGCTGTTTAATTAGATACACCCCATATTTAACTTATGTCACGTTTTTTTACTCAACTCATAATAATATTATTATGTATTGTCTAACTTTCGCTTCAGTTCATGTGTTTATGCGCACACGTCGTACGCCGGTCTCGAGTACAATTAGTTGCGTCAGAATGCCGCTACGTGCGTCTTATGCTGATAGCTTGGGAGTATGCAGTGGAGGAAAGCGAGATATTTATTTGGAGGTTAAAATTTGAGAATATTTTTTAATTAAATGGGGGTATTTAAAAAAAAATAGTATGGATATCTCCATACTACCCTCCACGTATTAACATAATCATATTTGTTGTACTAATCTTTCTTGTTTGTTTGTACTAAACTGAATATAATATATGAAATGTAAAATTAAATATTTTATAAATTATTTATTTTTTCTTTTTTTTTATATTTAGGCTCAATTTGAATAAATCAAAAAGTTAAATGAAGAACAAGAGATTAAGATTGATGTTTTGAACATTCATTTTATAATGTAATTTTTTTTAACACAGGAAATGAAGACCTTTTTCCTTTGACGGTGTTTTTATATAACAAAGAAGATAAAGTTAGAGGTAGAGGAGCAGCGGCACAAGGATGTGACTATAATGCGACAGTTGTGGGTTTGATCCCCACTCGAGGGACTGAAATATTTATTTACGTATATATTATTATTTTTTCGCTCTGGTGTCAAGGCAAAGCGGCGTTGAGTTCTGCCACTCAACACGCAATGCCTCCAGAGTTCGGAAGAAAGTGGGGAATAAAGTGTCTTAACACCGAGTTCCCTCTAACTATCCTGCTGTGTGCGGGATACAGCGTGAAGCTGATTTGTTTTATTTTTAAGACGAATTTATTGTAGAGTAACAAATATACTTATATTAATATTTCACTTTATTTAAATTGATTTTAATTATGTTGGGTATTATTTACAGAAATATAATTGTGAGTATATTTTGTTAAAAAATGTAAGTAGTGGAATTTTTACATTCACCTCTTGCATTTTGTCCGACAATTCTTGAAAAACATTTAAATTAAAAGGCTTAGCTTATACTCTGTTAACTTTAAATTTTTTATTTACAATTTAAATATATACTCGTATACTTTTACTTTAAAAACAAAGCCGGCATGTAATATTTTGTGAGATCAAAATACCCGCCCAAAAGGCATTAGCATATATAAACTGATAGAGCTAAATAAAAATATTTTTATGAAACCATTTTCATTTTTCCGCTGTTTCTCGGTTAGTGTATGAAGGATCAAATGTACGAGTATAGTTCGCGCGTTGGTCGCGTGTACGGAATAAGTTATGGATGGATACTTTCACAAACACGTTGCAAATCTACCCTCATTTATTTTGTACTCGATGCGTTTCGCGAATGCACGTTTTACATTTGGACGTTTTGGGATAAAATAAAGATAATATTGTAATGTTATTTATTTTGCTTGCATTTGAAAAAAATGTGATTAAAGTATATATTGAGGGGAAGTGACTGTCTCTGACTGGTAACGCGGTTGTGGGTTCAATATTCAAGAGTAGTAATAAATTATATTAAAATATATATATGTATGTATATATATGGCGAGAACATTAAGTAAAAAATTGCTTAAGTTATTAATGTCATTGAAAGAATAAACATAATTGCATTGTTGTGACTCAGTGGGTCAGTGACTGATTGAAACACGATGGCTGTAAGTTCGATTACCACGCAGGGAAATTAATTATATTACGTAAAGTTATATAACATTATATTACTTAAATGGGTCATCAATCATTATATACCATCAAACCATATAAAATTGTGTAATGCATACAATACATTTTGTGTTAGGCATTCGAGTCTATGGTTCACCTGCTCTCTTTGGTTAACCACTCTCGATTGCACCATATGGATATATAAAAAATATTATATAAAAGTTATTTCCAACACAAAACTTGGCGTGTTTAAAAAAGTTTACGGGTTTCACTTGTCTCATCTCGTGGATATAAAAGTGATAAATGTAATCTCTTGGTTCATTTATAACATGGAGATAGCTGGATAGCCGTCTGTCGTTATTGCAAGAACTTATTATAATAAAAGAATTCGAAGTGAAATGTTTTCTTTTCATATAAAACTGGTTATATTACGAGTGGTTTTTAAATAAGTTATTATGTTTCGGAATAAAAAGAGTGTATCGTCTTCATGACGACAAGTGGACAACGAAAATTATATTATTATTTTTATTAAGATTTGGTTATAAAAATTTCGTTGGTACGAAGTGAAAAGTATAAAACAAATAAATAAAATCATAGTTGCTACTAAATTTCTTTATTTCAAATTATAGTACGAGTAATCAAGTGACATATGTAATATATGTACCAAATTTTTCAATCTCTAATTTCCATTAAAAGAGGGACTAATCAAATAAAATATTCCGATAAATAAAAGGCCGTCGAGGCTGTCGTGGCGCAGCGGCACGTAGATGTGACTGTAACGCGACGGTTGTGGGTTCGATCACCACTCGAGGAAGTGAAATATTTATTTACGTTTATATTTCCAGGTCTTCACTCTGGTGTCGAGGCCAAGCGCGGCGTTGAGTTCTGCAACACACAAGGCCTCCAGAATTCGGCCAAAAATGGGGAACGGAGAGTCTTAACACTAGAATCCCTCTGCCTACTCTACTGTGTGCGGAATACAGCGTGAAGCTGATTTTTTTGATAAATAAAAAGTATTACCGCATAAGTTATACGTAACCTTAACTTAACCTCGTTTTTTTATATTCACGTCAATATATTTTTGGAAATATATCATTAGGTTGAATGCTAAAAAGGGTTGGACCAAAATGTGTTGCGAATTTTATCACGCAAATTATAGGGATCCTTTCTGATATCACTATTTCTTAAATTTATGGAGACCCAACGATAACAATTTACCCTACATTGGGTTAAAATTACGTAATTTTTCAAATTGTTTTTTCTTGCTCATAATTTTTTTTAAAAATTTGATTTATTGTATAGTAAAGTAAAAAAAATATTTTTAGATGTCGACAAAATTTGTCATTTGCGACTTAAAAAATCTAAATTTCCACGAATAGATCTTGAATTAACAACTAACACATGAAGCATACATTTTACAATATAACATCCCACGGATACATTTTTATCAATTTTAAAAGAAAAAAAAAAACAATTCACTAATTAAAAGCCGGCGATGATTGAGGCATCACAGTTATTGAGTAAATATATTAAGTTTCGTTTTAATTACAAAATTGAATATAATTATAAATTTTGTATTTTTACCTTCAAAAATAGCCTTTACGCCGAGTGACTCTATGAATATTTATACAGGAAAAATGAACGATTAGTTAAATATTTGGCTTTTGTTAGAAATAATTGTTCTATATCGAAAATAGGTTTTTTTATTTTTCAAATCACTTTAAGTTATTTTGAGGCCAGTCTTGATGGGAAGGAGGGGCATATGACTTCAAAAGTTCTGGGTGCGCATCCCTCACGATAATTAAATATTTAATAATTTCGTTTTTTCACTTTGGTAATCGAAGCAAAGCGCGGCGTTGAGATCCGTAACTAAACACTATGCCACCAGAACTCAGCGAAAAATTAGGAATGGAGTGTCTTAATACTAGGTTACCTACCCCGCTATGTGCGGGATTCAGCGTGAAGCTATTATGTATGCTTAAGAAAGCTCATTACAAATATGGGCGATCCATTTAAATTCATAATATTTAGTTTAATGACTTGTCATAATTGTGCAGGCTTCAGGCTATCTATAATGACACCTATTGTTCTAAGATTGGCATCTGGCGTCCGTTCGGGCTGCTAAGTAAAAGATAACATCCAAAATAAATAATAAAACATTTTTAAATTGTAATTTTACACATATGAAAGAAAAATGAATGGATTCCTCCACGCCTCTTGGACAGTTTGTAAGAGGTGCGGGTTAAAATCCCGCTACGTTCAAAATGTTTATTCATTTCCTAAATAAGTAAAACTAAATTTGTAGCCCAGAAAATAATAAATATATTTCAGATAAATAATGAGAATGGAGTGTCTTAACACTAGGTTCCCTCTGCCTACCCTGCTGTGTGAGAGATACAGCGTGAAGTCGACTTTATAAACAATTAAGTGTAATAAATTATAAATTTTAAAGGTTATAAGATTATAATTATTATGGAATAATAACAAGTATAATAAATATAAAGCACTTATTGATATTAGATGGTCGTATAATTGATTGTTTCTATTAAACACAAAATGTTCCTGTGTTCTTGAATACAATATGGATTATTATATTTCAAGAGGAAGATAAAGTAAATAGATTAGAAAGGTTTTTGAATAGAAGTTAATACATATATAATTGTATATAAGAGTATATGATAGTGAGATTTTTTGTGAACTATAAATTTATTGGCACTTTCGTTGTAGGTTCAAATACCATGTTATCCTAATTTTTTATCTAAAAAAGAAAAAGATAAGGAAAGAAAATAAAAAAATAGGACATATTATCATAATATATATATCCTTGTATATAAGTTACTTTTCTTGCTGAACTTTCATGCGTAAATCAATAAGTTTTTACAATATTCTATTTAACCTGTTTCAAATAGATTTCCATAAGTTGACATTTTTCCGAGTATAGTAGAGTACAATCTCTCGAGAAATCACGATCGTTCCAAGGTATGTGCCTCACGAGAATAATGTAAAAGGTTAATATCGGTAATTATTGAACGCTTTGAAAATTATTGCCTCTATATTTATTATGTAGTAAGCAGTTGCAGGTGCAGATGGTTTTGTTTGATATCCGCCGATAAGATTAGTCTAAGTATGGACTTGGGGCAGAAAAGTAAGTTTTGTTTTTTTTGTATAGAAATTTTGATGTTCGTTTTGTTAAAATAGTGTAAGCATAATTACATTTATCTCGCGATCAGTCGTGGTGTAGGTTGTGGGTTCGAGTCTCTATTGAGGAAATGAAATATTTTGTATTTTTATTCTCTGGCAATGAGGCCAAGCGCGGCGTTCAATTTCGCAACTCAATACACAAAGATTGAAGAATTCGGTGGCAAATTAGAGAGAAGTGTCTTAATAGGAACAGAGTGTCTTAACATTAGATTCTAAAGTTCTTTCTGCATACCCTGCTATGTGCAGCACACAGCGTTAAGCTACAATAAATAAAGTTATTGAATAAATAATTTGAATATTAATTTAATATTTCTATTTGTTCACAATCAATACTCTTTAATCAGCTAGCAATCGTCTATGCTAATTACGAGTAATAGAGCAAATACACAGGATAAAGAGATTATGAAGGGAATGACATTAATATTTTAATGAGTTGAATAGTTTTTGTCGCATTAAGTTTAATATTGTTCTGTACTTACTTAAATTATGTTATAATAGAATGGAATTAGTTGTGGAATATGAGAAAAAATATAAGTAAAAGAGTATAATATAAGTAAAAGAGTATAAAATTTTGGAAATATAAGTAAAAGAGTATAAAATTTTGGAAATATTTTTAAAATTGTGTAATATATATTTTTTCAGTGTCACGCTGTATTTCGTACGTAGCTGGGTACGCATAAGATACCTGGCAACTTAGTGTTAAAACACTCCGCCCTCATTACGGCACTTCCATTCCCCATTTTACGGTGAATTCTGGATGTATTGAGCGGAACTCAATTCCTCGCTTTGCCTCGTTACCAGAGCGAAGAAATGATAATATTAAATGTTTGATTTCCCCGAGTGAGAATCGAACCCACAACCAATCGCGTTAACGATCGGACGCTGATGCCACTGCGCCACAAATAATATAACACAAATATTTTTGAATAATTAGTTATAATTAATATTAATAAAGAGCTATTTTTGCATAACACCATCTTTAGTATTTACTTTCCGTTCGTGACAGTGAGAGTACGTTTAAGTAGGTCGTGCTCATCTTATACGTGGGATATTTAGACCGAGAGAAAACTTGCGTTCTTTGAATTATGGTGAATTATACCAGAATCTGGTACGCTTGCGGCTAGAGATAATAGTAAAGTGGTAGAAAATTGGTAATTGAAATGTTGAGTTTTGGATATTTAAAATAACGGGGTCGATTTGATTTATTACGTACAATTAACTGGCTACGATAATCAATGTAAACTATGATTAGTACAAATTGGAAAATCTAAATACTGTGTAGTTGTTGTTTTTAGTACTCTACGAAAATTGGAAAGAAAAATACATGCTGTAATATATTTTTAATTATTTTTTTTTAGCTTTATGTTGTACGCTATAGTACATTTCCGTTTCCATTTCCGGTCGAATTCTGGAGGTATCGCGTGGCGGAGCTGAACGCCGTATTTTTAGCTTTACTTAATAAAACAAAAAAAAAAAAATAAATAACGGCTCTTAATGATAATTTGGCAAGAGATAATTTCTCAAGTTTTTATCTCTTCAAATACATTAAGCATTGGGTGGCAGATAACTAAAGCGGGGGAAACACCTACACACTAAAAATAAGAATATAAATTTTCACCCGATTGACTCTCGGTCCCACAAACATCTGACATTATTGACAAGCATAACTTGGCGTAACCAGTAATGTCACGATTTTATTCATCCATATACATATTTTGTAATTCATCAATAGTAACACCTAGTTTATTGCACTTTAAATACTATATAATTTTATCTCTAGGTTCGTTTTTTTTCTTTATGGGAAAAGGACAAGGCAAATGAGCGTTCGGGTCACCTGAAGGTAAATGATCACCACCGTCCACGACCCCGTGTAACACCAGAGGAGCTAGGAGGTGCGTTGCCGGCCGTTAAGGTGGAGATAGACGCGCTTTTTGAAGGTACCCATGTCATATCGACGCAGCGGGTAGGCCATGCCACAGTACCATGGCGTGTGGAAGGAAATTCCTAGTAAACCCCACAGTAGTGGAGTGCCAAATATCCAGGTGTTGTGGATGATATTTAAGTTTGTGACGTACTGTGCGGTTAAAAAATTCGGCGGCAGGTAACAGGTCAAACAGTTCCTCAGAACACTCCTCATGATAAATGCGATAGAGAACGCACAGCGAGGAGACGTCTCTACGCAAAGCCAAAGTGTCAAGCCTTACAATTTAATAACAAAAACGCTACAAAAAAATAATATTAAATTATCATAAAAAATTCAAATTGGCAAACTTTAATTTTTCCTCATCAATCTTCAAATTATTGAACCGCGGTCTCGAATAGTTTAGAACAGTGCTAATAGGCTTTCGTTATGACCCAACGATGTTACATATTTCGTGCGAACCGTATCGGATGTTACGAAATGGCGAAAAAAAATCATCGATTGTTGCAGGCATGCTAATTCGAATTGCCAAACTTATGTTTTCAACACTAGCATTATTTGTATTACAGCCTTTTTTCTTTAGCTTCACGCTATATCCCGTATATTGGAAGGAAGCAGAGGGAACGTAATGTTAAGACACTACATTCCCCATTTTCCGTCGAATTTTCAAAGCTTTGTGTGGTGCAACTCAACGATGCGTTTTTGCCGTGGTACCAGATCGAAGAAATGAAAATATTAGTAAATAATAATTGATTCCCCCGAATGGGAATCGAACGCACAACGACTGTCTCCATCATCAAATGACAGTATTACAGCGTACTTATATATTATTATTAACTTGTTTAAAAATTTAATGAAGTCAAATCTAGTTTATTTTAAACAGCTAAGTAGTTTAGATAACTAAAAAACGAAGTTTAAATTATTTGTATTTTATTATTTTTATCTTTATTATATTATTTATTTGTAATAAAAATATTAACAAAAAATATTTAAATACTAATATATTTATGCAAAAATGTGGATAATTTTTGTAATAATATATTCTAATATCGACCTAAGCTTGGCTTATTATAAATATTCATTTATTAAATACTTATAAGAGTGGCCTGTTTCCCGCCTGTGTTATAAAATTGTTTGTAACGAATACCAAATAACTCTATCGATTTATATATATTTTTTTTATATCTAATAAATATATATATCTTTATTTGATTTCCTTCACATTGAACGCTTACGTAATTACAATAATGAGTAAAAACTTTCTTTTGTAGATAAAAACTTTAGTTTTGTTCCAACTTTCTTTTCTTTTAAACAATAATGGGTTTCGTTAAAATATTAATTTCATTCAAAAGTTAATTATATTTGATTATTTTAAAATAATGTAAATATATTTTAATGAATTTAAAACAATATATAATTTTGTTTGTCCTGATTGAGACAAAATAAGGCATGAATAAAATTCGGGCCTTATTAACATGTAATATTTCATGCTAATGACAGCTAATGTACTGTATATTGACACCAATTATGCTTATCGATTTATTTTCAGCAATCAATTTGTACAAAAAAATATCTTTAAAGGATATATTTATTAATTATGTATTATTATTATTTAGTTTTAGATTATAATTTTAATTGTAATTTAATTAATTTTAAATTATTGAAATATATTTAAAATTCAATTGTTTTTTTAAAATAATAAAGAAAAAATATTAACCATACATAATAGAAAAAGGGACACACACACATATTAGAAAACACAAACAAAATGTAAATTAATTAATAAATCACAATAAATTATCATAAATTATAAAGAAAAACTTACCTTAAAAGAAATAAGTTTAAGCACACACTCAAAGCACAAAAGTTCAATAACCACAGTTCACAAGATATTTAGAAGCGCGTTTGTTAGTTCGACTTAGTTCGTTCTCAGCCACTGTCGTTGTAACACTGAGCGTAACGGAAGACCAATGCGTGCCTGCGCCCGCGCAACCTAAAAGTAAAACCGAAATGCTCGCTATATCAAAAATATAACCAATCTTGTTAGATTGTTATGCGTATTAAGGTTAAGGATAGAACAGTAGCAACAAGAGTTTTTCAATAATCAATTTGCTATACCATATCTAATGAAGTTGCGTACTATCGAAACGAGAGCGTGTGAGGATCGTGAAATATTGAATGGTTGCTAGATCTAGAATTACAACAGAATTATTGGTTGCAGCTAATTTGTTGGTGAATTACTGGAATTGGATTAGCGATTTCTCTTGGTCGCTGCTATGGGAAATTACAGTTATAATATCTTATAGTACTGGTTTTTTCTTAAAATTAACGATTTTATCCGTTGTTTAATAAGTTAACAATATAAAAAATAAATAAATAAATCAGCTTTACATTCTATCTCGCATACAGCAGAGTAGGCAGAGGAAACATAGTGCTGAGACACTCCGTTCCCCACTTACCGCCGAATTCTAGAGGCATTACGTTGAGTGGCGGAACAAAACGACGCGCTTTTGCCTCGACACCATAGTGAAGAAATTAAAATGTAAATTTAAATAAATATGTTATTTCATTTCTTAGAGTGGGGACCGCACCTAAACTTAAACCACATTTTGTGGCCTTAAGTATATTTAATACTAGAAAAAAAAATTAAATGTGTACTTACTTTCTATGCTTAAGATCACAGCAAACGATTTTTATGCTATATTATTTTTAATTATCATTAAATGTATATATATGTAATTATTATTTAAGAAATAGAAAATAATTACAAAAATATTATTTGAAAAAATCATATCATAACAGAAAATATAAAAATCGCAACTGAAACACAATTACGGTCAATCGAATTGACAA
>DWGR01005842.1:0-10109 GCA_018247715.1 Heliconius burneyi
TGGTAGTTTCTGCGTTACAGCGCTTTAGATTTTATTCACTGGTCTAAAGGTTAAAATAGTGACATATTGTATTTATCACGGGCAACTTTTGAAATCGTGATCTTATTTTTTCGAGTTTATCGCTGGTGGCGTCAGCCTCAATAATGTAATGTCAATTTTAAATTGAGTAGTATGGCTAGTAATATGAGCCACTCGGATGCTTTAAGTTTTAATCCGGATAAAATGATAAACGGAACACTTATGTTGGCATTTATGTTTTAAGTAAATTCAACACGGTACAAAATACCGACTGAAAAATGAAACTTATTATTGATGTTTAGATAGAAAAAAAAAGCTGATGAAGAAATTGATAAATAGGAACAGTTAATTGCTGGTAATCATTGAAATTTTTAAATAATACAACCAGTTAGAAGAAAAAGGTTTTTTTTTGAAACACGAGGTCGTGTTTCGGTCCAGGACGGCTGAACTGTAAGACAATTGTCAGTATGACGGTATTTTAAAGAACATATAATAATAATACCAACATAATTATTCATAAAAGGTGAGGGAACGGCTATAAAAAGTGACCTTTTGATGGATTGAGTCAGTACGTCGTTAGTCTGCCTCCCGGAAGGTGTAAATCTAAGTCGGTGTTTAAGTATTTAAAATCAGTGTCAGTGCTGAAACTATGCGGTAAAAATCATGCATAAGTGTAAGGTGTACGAATCGTGTAAAATGTGAAAATGGAACAATAAATTGTGATTATTAAGTACTCTCTTATACTTTTCTCCTGACATGTTAACAATATATACCTATATATTAAAACTTAATGATGAGTATACATATGTTACATTAGTCTCTTTCATTATAATTGTTTAAATAAAATTTAGATTCTATGAGTTTTATTTAACAATCTGGACATTACCACTGCCTTTCCTTTATTGTACATTGAGATCCGTATTTATAAACCACTCTCAACTGTAAGAACAATCTTGAGATGCTAGTTTTTCATTCATAATTTATAATCTATGAATGAAAAAAGCAACTCCAGATCGTATCTAAATAAGACGAATAAGTATTTAAATAGTGGATCTTGTATATGTAACCATCGCGTCTGTTAGATACCTGTTTGCTTTGCTAACGTTGGTTTTGCGTAAGAAAAGTGTTCTATTTGCGATTTCGTCTGCTTTCGTCTTCATATATTCGAACACGAATGTGTCTTTGTAGTTATTCTGGTGTCCCTTACACTCGTATGTTCCCGAATCAAATCTTCTATAATTTGGATGAATTATTTTGAACCACTCTGCATATTTGTCACTTTATTTTATCCTCAACACCTCGTTTTGCCTCAACGCCAGGATAAATAAATAAAATATTACTGCGCCATAACTGGCCTAAAACAAAGACACGACAAAATAGTGGTATTACATGAGGTTATAAGACTGGCGTTACGTGTCATTTACATGTAAATGAGTATGAGTACAACATATTACCATGTTATCAGATTATTAGAATATGTCGCGTTCAGATCTCATCTCAAAGGAAAATTGCAATTTTTTTTCTTTCTCCAAAGCCGTTTTTGTGATACGCTTTCAGTCTTGTACATCTTGTATACTTATTAACACTAAAACTAAATTGAATATTTAGTTTTTATTAGAGACTGTTTGTTTTTATTTGTGTTAATTTCGAAGTTCACTTAGAGGATAGATGGATGTTATGTTGAAGCTGTCGTGGTGTATTAGTACAGTCTGGCTGTATATATGATGGTTACAGGTTCAATCGACATTCATTCGTTCTTTTTTATTTTCCTCTTTCCAGTGTCTTTAAAGAATCAAAAGAATAGAAAACAATATTTTAACTCTCAACTCTGTATATCTATTTTTTTGTTCAGCACATTTAACTAAAAAAATAATGGACCAAGAAACACACAATTATTAAATAGCACTTTTATCTACTATTGGTTTATTTTTGACTTCACACCGTGTTCCACGCGTAATAGGGAAGACAGAAGAATCCTGGGAACCTAGCGTTACGACATTCTCATTAAGACATTTTTATTTTATAGTTTCCACCAAATTCTCATGGTATTACGTATTACAAGGTGAAACCCAACGTCGCGCTATGCCTTGTTGCCAGAGCGAGGGAATAGAAATATAAATATATATTTAATTCCCCCAAATAGGAACTAAACCCACAAACATCGTGTTCACAATAACACGCTGTGCCAGCGGGCTACGACAATTAGAATAAGCTCTCCAATTTAACTGAGAAACATAATATTAAAAAATATTATTTTGTTAATCAAAATCCGTGGTCGGTACACGCATCAACGCACAGACCGCGATTGCGATACATATTTATTTATTTTTTAACATTGTATTTTGATAATTTACTTTTATTATACAGAAATACATTAAATTAAATATTTTAGTTTACATTATAGCTAAACTAACGTTAGTCGTTATTTTTAAGGTATATTTTTTTAGCTTCACTCTGTATTCCACACATAGCAGCGTAGGCAGAGGGAACCCGGTAACCTTGTGTCAAGACACTCTGTTCCCTACATTCTACCGAATTAAGGATTGCTCATTGCTTCTTAAGTAGCAGAACTCAACGCTGCGCTTTACCTTCCTACTAGAGCGAGAGAACGAAAATATAAAAAAAAAATCCTCGACTGAAATCGGATTCACAACCTGTCGCGTTCACATTTACACGTTAGTACCGGGATTGGCCTCAAAAGTAAAGTAAAATAATTTTGTAAATTAAGAAATTTGCTATTTTTTTCTATTTTATCCTTTCTTGTATATGTATATAGTATCTTGTAGTTCTATATCATACTGAGTAAATAAATATATCTTTTCCAATAATTTTCGATTATTTTAGAGTTTTATATACATTGTGTAAGTATTGATAAAAATATATCAATAAATTTGAACTTGTAACTTCTCAATATTAAATTTCTTGAATATTAAATAAATTAGTAGATTTATTAAAATAATATATTAAGTAATGAAAAAATATTAGCTTAGGATAGTTGGGACCACAGTTAGAGCAGTGAAGAGAAGTGTTCCAAACAATAAAATTAAAAATATTTAAAAGAAAAATTTAAAGAATATCCATTCGCTTAAAAATTTTATATATTTGTATAGCTTCCTTTCCGAATATTTTTAAATATTCAATGCACTTAATAATCAGACCAGCAGAAGTCTTATCACAGACGATTAAATAAAATAAAAACTTAAGCAAAACATTTATTGAAAATGAAATCAATATTTATCTATAATTATTTTCTTAATACAAACGATATAAAGGTATAAAGCCTCAAATAATTTTCTCCACAGTCACTACCAAGGAATCTGTAACTGAATTGGTAAAGACGTCCGTGCCTATGTGAATAAACCCATCCGAGCAGTTCTCAATGCCATACACAATTTTAAGTGACTTATACTCGTATATTGCTATTGGAAATTAAACCTTTTATACTGTCAATAAGGTACACGTTAGAATTCCAAAGAAAAGTTTATAAGGGGTAAGATATCTGTCTTCCGGAAAAATAGACGAAAATACGATTCGAAAATCTTTTCCTGTCTTTTATTAGAAAAAGAAATGCTATTAACACGATTACAGTGTTTCAAATGTGTTTTCTTTTAAATTAAGACTTTATGGATAATTGGGTAATATAACTGATATTATTTAAAATAATCTTATGACAGCTTATTTTTAATTTTCTTTTTCTTATAAATTAATTATGGTTCAATACTCGTTTGAATGAATTTCTTTATTTTTACGCGGCGTTGAGTTCCGACTCAACAAAGTATGAGGGTAACAAAATATCTTAAAATTGAACTTTATACAATTAAATAAGTGTTATACAATTTTTTTTTCACTAAATACATTTTAGAAGACTTTAATTATTTGTTTAAATCAAGACTGAAACATAGGATGATTTGTAGTCATTGATCAATTAGATTTAGATAGAAGCTGTCGTAGCGCGGTGGAAAACAATCTGAATGTAATGAATTATTTTCGTTTTCTTTATCTTTCAAGAGTGCGGCGTTAAGTTCCGCCATTAGCGAGCTACAGTCACAAATGAGATAATAACGAAGTGTTTAAACACAAGCCCCGTTATATGCGAAATATATAACTTATTTTTCTTAGCTATTTATTTATATATTAAAAATATTCTTAGAAAAAAAAAGGAAAAGCAAAAAAGTATCTTGAAGTATCATAATATTATATTTGATCTGAAAATTCTAAAGTCAGCACGAACGTACCAAAGATCTTATTTTTTTTCCTAGAAATATTCGTTGTACCAAAATAATAAGCCTATATGATTTACATAAAAGATAAGCTTATAAAAAGCTTATTTTTATGCTACCAAGATAAACATAGTTAAATAGTAATGTGTCTGTAAATACGACGCTTGTGAGATCGATTCTTACTCGGGGAAGGAAATATTTAATATTTTTTCTTAGCTCTGGTAACAATGGAAAGCACAGCGTTGACCTCCACCAATTAACGCGCAATGCATCAAGAATTCGGTGGAAAATTATACATATGTATTTTTATTGTATGTGGAGATACATGTGGAGTCAGTATACGTTGAACGGTACTAGCAAGGATGTCACAGAGAAAATGTAAAAGAACTTGCTCACTTGGCTTGGGCACGTCGAACACAAAGGAGTTTTAAAGAAACAGTGAGCGGTAAGAGAGGCAGGGGAGACCTTAGTTAACCTTCAAAAACGCAGCATCGACGAAACTGGAGGAAGTTCACGTAAAGCGAATATAAGTATGATGACAGCGGACGAGACGAACCAGGTATGCAGAGACCATACTACGTTCTCTATGAATAATAATCTATGCATTTAAAAAAATTAAAAGGAAATAAAATTGAAGTGTATAATAACTAAGTTTTTGACGCTGTATCCCGCATACAACACGGTAAGTAAAGGGAGTCTTGTATTAAGTTCTCCGTTTTCCACGTTCTTTTCAAGTGCGTATATACTCGTATGTAGATGTTTACACGATACAGCAACACAAACAGGCAATGTTTTTCTCTCTATCTGTTTGTCCGGGTTAAGCATCGGAATAGCTGGACTGATATTTGTAAATATTTTACTGAAAGGTAGACGGGGCTATAAAGCAAAATATAGGATAAAATGATTATCTCAGAATTTTGGCAGGATCGAGATTTGTTCTGGAAAAAATACATTTATCGTGTGTACCGTATAACTAGAAATTAAAAACAGATAGTTCACAACAGCTTAGATAACTATAATAATATCTATAACTAGCAAAGTTTCTTATCATATCAAGTTCAAGCGGGCGAAGCCGCGGAGACTTGCTTTTTATTTATTATGAAGTACGAACAATATTTACATATATTATTAAATATTAATAATATTATCATTATATAAATTCGTGTGTAACTTATTACAGCCGTTAAATTATTCATGAAGTCACAACAAAGCAATCAGATTGTAATCTCTTACGAGGCGTTCCCAAATAAAGTGTTCGACCGAAGTTACTCGGGGAGTTGCACGCATGGTATGTGTTTATAGATAGAATGTTATATCGCGTAATGTGTTTTTAATTTATTACTTGTGAAAAGGTTGCCAAAGGGTGCCATTGTGATTCATTTGGAAATAGTGATGATTCGATTCCTACGTCAACACCTTTTGAATTTGTATTCGTTGCTTAATAAATATAATGGTACAGCGACAAAGTGCTTGTAAGCATGATGATTTTAGTTTTATGTCAACTGGAGGGAATTATTATTATTTTATTAACTTCACGTTTTACGCCAGCCAGTCTGTCGCCGCACCGACACGGCCAATACATTTTGTTTGCTTCAAGCTGTGTTTCACATACAACAGAGTAAGCAGAGTCTGGGAACTTAGTGCTAAGAAGCCCCGTTCTCCTCAAGATACTTCAGCTCCTCACTTAATGTCAAATTCTGGAGGTATTGCGTGTTAGAATAGAACCCACGACTTATTGTGTTTACAGTCGCAAGTTTGTTCGCCTGTACCACAACTGGCCTCATTGATTTCATTATATTTTACGCTCACGTACATAAGTACTCCCCGTGATTTTCACAACAAACAAATCTTTTGTTTTTTACGAAGTAATAAGCCAGCCAGTCACTCCATTTTCCTTTCCAAACTTCACTCATTTCAGAAAAATTCAGCTCCGCCTAAAGAAAGAAAGCCTAGAGTTAAGACACTACGTTAACTATTTTTCTCCATATTTTTATGATATTACATATTGGGTGCAGAAATATATTTTAACAGAACAATTATAAAAAATGGAACCTACTGTGATATGTTACATTTTTTATATCATATGGGATATAAATGTGGTATCATATGTTTTTATTAAAATCCAACTATTAGTTTCCGAGATTACAGCGCTTAAAAAACTAATCCCTCAAACAAATAAACTTTTTCAGTATATTTACAATAGAATAGACGTGGAAGTTGAGCCCAAACCTATCATCATTACTTAGACACATCCCAGCTGTGCCACAACGGCGTCTTGAATAATTATTTGAAGTTAGGAACTTCACAAAGTCACCTTGAGGGAAAGCACGTGTACCTTTTAATATTATTACAGGACTTTATAATATTGCTTTCAGGAAATAGTCAAAGTATTACGTCAAATATAAAATTACGTTGTAATTAGTTCGCCGAGGCCCCTCAGCTTGTTTTAGTTACCCAAGAGGAATCTCTTTGGAAACGCTCAGATAACGTTACTGAAAATTTTCAAACGCATTAATTAGACCGAAAGTAAGGAAAGTTGTTTACAGAGGTATAACATGATACAGTTATTTTATTAAAAAAATAAAAATGTTATAAATAAGCTTCACGCTGTATCCCGCACTCAGCAGGGTAGACAGAGGGTCCCTAGTATTAAGACATTCCCTTCCCCACTTACTGTAGTATTTTGGGGGCATTGCGTGTTGAGTGGCAGAACCCAACGCCGCTTCTTATTTTATTAGAAGCTTTATTATTTTGGCATAGATTCTGTTGTAACATCTTGATAGGAATGGGATAAAAAGTAACAGATAGTAATTAATATGGTATTTATGAGTTATTGGGAGGATACAGATTAAAATTCCTTTACATACATCAATATAACTCAGAATTTTTAAAATGAGCTTTCTGTAATGGGGATCATTATTCTTCATATTAAAAATACATTAATACCATTACAAGCATCATTCCATTGTCTATGAAATAGATAAATTTAAATAATTACCATTATTAAGTAATAATTATTATTATTAAGTAATAAGTACTTTAGACATCGTTCAATAAGATTATTTACATCCATAAATCCAGATATTTGTTGTACTTAATGTTCTGTATAAAGCTCTATCAATATCTATAAATTATCTTTTTTTAATATGTTTACCTTACCTTGTTCTCATTACTTTGTAAACAACGTATTGCAAACTAAACGCAGTTTCATCCGTACATAAATTATATATAGACATACTTTTAGTTGAAACGTATAATTGTCACAAATAATAAAAATTTTATTCTTTCTCTCTTTCCTTCTTCTTCTTTTATTTAAAAAAAAGTCCTACTGAGTTTCTTGCGCCAGTTCTTCTCAGGTCTGAGACTTTTAACTTCAGTGAACTGGTGGTAAATTATTAGACGTTAGGAAAATGAAGCATGTAACATCTTATTTTGAATAAACATATTTGAATTTGAATTTAATTCTAACAATCTAGCAATTTGAATCAGCAATTCCCTAGATTAAGTTGTTTAACCAAACAAAAACTATTTTTTTAAATATTGGTACAAATAGGCTATTTTCAGTATATAAATTTCCATTCGCACTTAACGCCCACATAGCACCTGGTGACCTGGTACCTGTCATATAAAACGTTAGCTTGATACTGTATCGGCGCTTCCAGCGCACTTGTTTTCACCTTTTGTTTAAACTTTTCCAAACGAGAAAATCTATAGTGGCTATAGTTTTTCTATCTTGTATTGTAGTCGCGCTCAGTTAGGTTTGTATGGCGCAGAATAGTTTCTATTTCTGTTTGTATTTCCGTGGTTATAATGGGTACGGCTATTGTGTTAGAAGGTTTTACGTTCAAGTCTTAGGAAAATGCTGATTAATATGTAAATTTTAAAATAACTTCATGTAATATAGAATTTGGGGCTGTAGTAGTACAGTAGAGATTTGATTCTCATCGAGACAATGCGGCGTTAAGTACTGCCATTCACTGAAATTAAAGGCAGAAAGTTGGGAACGAGTTAATATTAGTTTGTCTTTGACTATGTTGTTATACAGGAAAAGGCGTGAAGCTTTTTTTAATAAAAGTAGGGTATTTTTTTTTTGGGATCGTAATATCGATTGTGAAAGATCACAATAGATTCTTATTATCTATTTTATTTTCAGCTTCACGCTGTATCCTGTCCACAGCAGGTTAGTCAGAGGGCAGAGGGAGAACTTAGTCTTAAGACACTCCGTTGCCCACTGTCTGCTGAATTTTATAGGCATTACGTATTGAGTGGAGACACCAGAACGAAGAAATGGAAATATAAATTAAAATTAATATTTCGTCTTTTCGAGTGGGGATCGAACCTACAACCAGTCGGCTTAACAGTTATACTTTGTGCTCGTGTGCCACGACTGACTTATTTAATAGTTCATCTTTTGCACTCCAACAAACTACAATAGAGAGAGTTAGCTTCGTTGTTAAAGTATCGCATAACATTGTTAGCGACGAAAATTATTTCTTTACAACTAGACAGATTTTAGAAATGCTGAATGTGATCTCACATGTTCCTCTTTATTGTCATTGTCATTGTAAAAATAACCTTAGAACTGTTAATATAAAGTTTAAATTCTAATAATAGGAAAATCTGCTTAAATTTTACATATAGCAATTCGTATTGCCTGGACGAGTTTATTCTTATAAGTGTTAGGTTCTTTAGTCAGCTATGGCTTTAAACCACCACTTGTGAAATTACAAGCAAGTGGTTTTTTGAGAGTAAGAGATTTATAAGTAGCCTAAGGAAATACTGACTGCACTCATCGGACTGTAATGCGCCGTTTGTGGGTTCGATCCCCACTATAGGAAGTGAAATATTTATTTACGTTTATGTTTTCATTTCTTCGCTCTGGTGTCTGATAGGTAAAGTGCAGCGTTGAGTTCTGCAACTTAACACACAATGCCTCCAGAATTCGGCAGAAAGTGGGGAACGAAGTGCCTTAACACTAAGTTCTCTCTGCCTACCTGTTGTGTGCGAGACACAGCGTGAAGGTGATTTGATTTGATTTGTTTTTTTTAAATATAATTGACGACTGTAAATGTGGTGGTTGTAGGTTCAATCTCTAATTGATGAAATAATTATGTTTGAATTATTTTTATTTCCCTGTTTGTCTTAAGTTACGCCGTTCAATATATAATGCTACGGTTCATTTTCAAATTGAGTGGCAAGTGGTTTAATGGTTATATACCATCAGATGCTTGATGTGTGCAATCTGCTTGCTATCAATTACGAGTAAACGATAAAAAAATATCACGTGACATCCACATCCAACTCAACGCCGTGCTAACACGACGTTGAGTTCCGCCAGAGAACACACAATGTCTCGAAATATGAGCGTAAATTGGGGTACACAGTGTTTTAACACTAATGTTAAGACACGCATCATCTGTCTCTGCCTAACCATGCTACGTATGGGATACAGCACGAAGTTCAAAAAAATATAATCATAATGTTTCACGTGAACCCCGCACATACAGACTTAGACAGAGAGAGCCCAATGTTATAACACTGCGTTCTTTATTAATATACAGGATGAAAACATATAATTTCTTACTTAAGTCCTGCACTTTTAATGGTTGCCTGTAAGGGATCACTTGTAGTGATAAGGCCGCCATTGCACATGTTAATTTAAGTATCTACATATGTACCTATGTGTCTATGTAATGTCTTTTTTTTGTGTGTGTGTAAATTTTATATATTTATATGTTTTCATGTGCAATAAAGTATTATTATTATGTTTCTCTTCATAATTCACGGGTTCAAAAGAACCCGGTCCTTTGGAAGGCTTGCGTGGGGACACAGGTCCAACACGTAGAGGCCCCTTAGAGAATATACAAGTGT
>DWGR01005843.1:0-10109 GCA_018247715.1 Heliconius burneyi
CGCTGTGCCTCTGCGCCACAAAAGAGTTAATACATAAATATGCTTTACGTTAAAGAAAATAAACATATTAATCAATACTAGCGGCCCCCGTGCGGTTACGCCCGCTTGAAATATACGAATATTTATTTAAGTGTATTCAAGCGCGAGTCGGACTCGCCCACTGACGGGTTCTGTACCGTGGATTCCGCGGTGAATTTCCTACAAAAAAAATCAAAAATTGAAAAAAAAATCTCATATTTTTTTGACTGTATTGTATTAGACGCTCTATTCTGTGCTCCAAAGAACTGTAAACCTGAATCTGATATTTGATATTATTTCAAATTGATACTTCAACGTAATATGAAGTAAAATGATCTGAACAGAGGAACAGACCGACAAAGAAGTGATCTTATAAAGATTACGTTTTTCCTTTTGAGGTACAAATCCCTAAAAGTAGATTAATTATTTACTTGGTTATACATTAAATCGTAATTTAAAGTTTTTGGGTATGGATTTGATTTTCGTATTTAATAGTTTAAAGTAAATAAATGTTTGGTTATTTCATACCTGCCTAAGTACGCCGTGACTGCACGCAAACTGCAAACATAGTTTATGTATTGCTCCACAAATCTCTATCATTGAGCATTTTCACTACGTGGCTGCGTAAGAGAGTGTCAACTTACATTAGAGAATTCTAAATCCTGAAATCTCAGGCTATATTATAATCATATAATCTCGATTTTAATCTATCACCGTAATAATAATTTACAAACAATATCAAGTAATAAAACATAGAAAACGAAACATTTGGGCAATTCAATATAGCAGTTATATAAAATAACTCTTAGAAAGTAGCAATTTTGTTCAACAACATATTTTAAATTTACATAACTTTTGTTTGTATAAAAAATAACCTTTTAAAGTAATGAAATCTTTGTTTTCATTAATATTATAATAATTGAATTTCAGACTTTTTAGGTATATTATTGAAATGATCACTAGCTTAGATTTAAATCTAATTTTCTATTGTAAGAATATGAGAAAAAAAGGGACTCCAACCTCTGTGCGCATCACTCACCAACCCCAGAATTGCATTGATCGAATAATAAAATTGAAAATAAATCTTGCAAAAAATCTTGATAAGTTGCAAAAATTTCGTCGCGCTATAGTCGCAGAATTACCGTTTTTGTAAAATTCGCGCACGCTTAACGCGCGGTCTTATGTTCCCAAACTACTACTAACTACTAAATTCCCAAGAGCCAGGCTATCGAATGACATACCCCCCGCGCCCCTCTAATGCATTGCGTTCACGCAGCAAGCTGATCAAATATATATATGTTATATTCTTAAGAAATATTACGGGAGACTGTATCGGACATATTATGATTTTTTATTTATTTTAATATCTTTTATCTGCATTCATATTAAATTTATTATAGATTTTATATCAATATAGTTAGTTACCTCTAAATCTCTAAAAGATTTTGGGTTACTCATGTTCACAATGAATAAGAGTTCTAACTATTAGCCGTATCACGAGCCAAGCGAGAAGTATATCATATTGTTCAATTTAGACGTTTGAAATGTGTTTTGGGGTATAACTTATACACGGGTTTGTACCACAGATAAATTGTAACTGACATCCCACCTCTGAGTTTAACTAACGAGGCCAAGGCGACCGCCCGGTGGCGTATACGAGCTTAAGCTGTCTCAAAGAGCACATATACGTTTCTCTGAGGCAGAACGTCCATTCTCAGTGTAGAATGATGATTTTGGGCGGCGGTAAATAGTATATTGCACACCAACATGTAGCTTAATATACATCCTCGTGTCGTGATATCGCTCGTTGATCGCTGTCAACCCCCAAGTCTGCGTGAAGTCCCCAACGGTATTTCTTGTGCATATCAATGACCTATTAGCCAATTTTAGCATTCATTGCGTGTTGAGTGACAGAACGAACTCAATACAAAATGTCTCGAATGTTGGGCAAGGGAACCTACCCTGCTCTACGGGAAAAATGAGAATCATAATTAAAGAATTATTTTGATAGTTGGTACCTAACATTTAATTTTCAATTTCAGAATTTTAGAAGTACTGGATGTAGATAAACAAATAGAAATGGGTGACTTACAAAAATTAAAATATCTGGATGCCGTCATAAAAGAGTCACTACGGCTTTATCCACCTATACCTATCATCAGCAGGTATTCGAAACAAGAAATTCAGTTACGTAAGTGTACGACTATATTTGCTGTTACTTTGATAATCTTAACTTAATCCAAGTACTGGTGGATAACTAAATAAAAGAAATAAGAGATATAATTTGTCAAAAATTATCCCATTCTTTCCAAATATGTTTTTTCTATTTCACACGTTTTGAAGTTTAATAAGATGTCACTATTTTAAGTTAGAAGTAAAACAGTTTTTTTTATATTATAACAAATTATTAGATACTAGAGACTAATCTAGCAATATCGAAGTCGTATGGAGACACTAAGAATATTTGATTATCTGCACAGTTTGAAATCGCTACAATATATCGTTACATGTGTTGAGGGCACAAATATATAATATAATATATGTAAGAAGTATAATCGAACAATCGGTTATAATATTGCTGATAATTGTATAAAATTGACTTTAAAAAAAAAGTCCCGCTGAGTTTCTTGCGCCGGTTCTTCTCAGGTCTGAGGCATTAACTTTAGTGAACTGGTGGTAGATTGTTTGAAAATGAAGCATGTACCTTCTTATTTTGAATAAAATTATTTAAATTGAATTGAATAGTTTTAGCGTAAAAGCGTAACTAGCAAACTAACATGCAGACTTATAATATGAGTATGATGAAAATATTTTAAATGAAATTATTTTAAGTGAATTAATTGATAGACCTGGTATTTAACCAGTGACCACGGACTACTGTTAAATGTTCGAAACGTCGAGTTTCCTAAAATGTATTTTTATATATAATCAAAAGGTGTGCAATTAATTCGATTAATACACTTTCTTCTTCGTAAAAATCTTACTTGATCATAAAATTTTCTATTTTTAATTAAGATTCAGACCTTGTTATGCCAAGAAAGCAAACTTATGTTATTAATATTTGGGGGATCAACCATAACCCTCATACTTGGGGTGCGGATACAGAAGAGTTCAACCCTGATAGATTTATATCCAGGCCACAGCCTACAGCCGGTGCATTTATGTCTTTTAGTTTTGGACAAAGGAACTGTATCGGTAAGTACAAAAGACGTCTAAAGCATATTTTTTAATATATTATGTAGTTAGAAAGTGAAATTAGAGTATATTTTCATATAAAACAAACCTTTTTGTAATGTCAAACAAGATAAAAATATAGATAATAAAAAGCAGAAAAAACATGAAAATAATTTAAATGTAATTTTATTGTCTTGATAGTGGGGATCAAATCCAAAGCGATTCATAATCCATACTGTCTAACTTAAACACAACGATTTAACTCATTAAAAAGAAAACTATTTTATATATATAGTGAAATAGAAACGTCAAATTTGGACAGATGTTTATTTTCGTAGTCATCGACTAAGAAGGTATTTTGAAAAATTTTAAGCCTAACGGGATGAAATAGGGGTTGAAAGTTTGTATATAAATCGGCAGCGATTTTTATAATAATTTAAAATCAGACACATAAAAATATTTCATTGAACACGTGTTTTATGGCTTTTTAAAATTGACCTCTAAGGGTAAAAAGCGGGAGAAGCTGCGCTCGTCCACTAGTACTTTATAATCATACAAGTTACTCTATTTCAAATATCACAATCTAAATAGTATAAATTGTCAATGTTTATAAGAAATAACCATTTCAGGCTATCAGTATGCATTGTTATCTATGAAGACAACTATAGTGACACTTTTAAAAAATTATCGACTTAAGCCAGCGACGAGTTTTACTTATGGGAAGGATAATCCCCTTCGCATGACCTGTGATGTTATGTCAAGACATGTCAATAATTTTGAGATTAAAATCGAAAAACGTTCTTCGTAATAATAAATGATATTAAGAATATATATTTGTGATTTTTTTTATTTACCTGAGTCAGTTGTTGATTTTATCTGCAGCTTTGCTCTATGGATGTGTCAAATACAAATTATCTGACTATCCTTGACAGGTGGACTGTCCAACACAAAAATATTTTTTCAATACGTAAAACGATTATACCAGGTGGACGAATATGTAAGTGGGAAACGTAAGGGTCTTAATGGAGACCGGAGTGTTGTAATACTAGGTTCCCAGTTTGCCTCTGCCTACCACGCTGTGTGTGAGATGTGAAAAATTGCTATGCTTAAATTATATGCATTTCATATATTAGTCGAAGCATTAATCCTGACACACACCTGTACACCTGTAGCTCCTCTGGGGTTGCACGGGGTCGTGGGCGGCGGTGATCACTTACCATCAGGTGACCCGAACGCTCGTTTGCCTTGTCCTTATACCATAAAAAAAAAAAATCCTGACACATAAGTTTATCTACATCATATTCCATAAAAATGCAAATTAGTTTTATTTCTATGTGCTTCAGTCGTGACGCAGGGGCACAGAGTGTGACTGTAAAATTGACTGAATGTGGGTTTTATCTCCACTCGAGGAAATGAAATTTTTATTTAAATGTTTGTTTCCATTTTTTCGCTCTGGTGTCGAGACAAAGCGCGGCGTTCAGTTTCTCCACTCAGCGTGCAATGCCTCTAGCATTAAGAGTGCCTTAACACTAGGTTCCATGTACGGAATAATGCGTGAATCTGATTCTGAAGAAGTACTTGTAAAATTATCCGGATCTAAGAAATGAATATTTGTATATGGTGATTTTAATATATATTTATTAGAAAATTCCATTTGTAATACATCCAGGTCAATACTAAATTCATATAAGCTAGATAATTTATTTCTAGAGCCGACAAGGATCACTCAATGTACTGCTACTTGCATTGATAATATTTTTACAAACTCCGTACCGTGCTAAGAAACAATTATTAATATGTTAAGTTCAGATCATTACGGGCAATTAATTGGCTTCCCTTCACTTTGGCAAAAATATATAATTAATAAAAAAATTGCTTGTATACCGATGACAACTGGTCGTGTAGAAAAGTTTGGAAGTAATATATTACCAAAACTTAAATATCTAAAATATATAATGTATAATGATATCCCAATTTATTAAATGAGATTTTTTTCAATGTATTTCAAAGTGAGTGTTAAGCTATATTTAATTCTAGAACAGTCAATCCCAGGAGTTTCTTGTTATTTAATTATTGTGGGAATCAATAAAAATAAACAAAAGTTATATGAACTTTATAGTGAGAAAACCATATAACCATAGTGAATCATTTAATAATTATGCTAGAGCCTATTTATTCTAAATTATTTAAAAAATGTGGTCTTACATATTAAAAACTCTTTTTATAATATTAAAATGATTCGGAACATTATATAAAAAGCTAAAAAACAGTATCAGTACAATATCGTCAGCATAACTTATGTTATTTATACAAATACCATCTATATAACAACCCAGCCTTGCACTGCCGAGCTCGCCAAGTAACTCGTTCCCGTACAAGTTAAAGAGGGTTAGTGAATCTAAGCCTCCCTGTCTCACCCCGCACTCCAACCCAAACGGACGTGAAAAAAACTCCTGCCCACCGAATATGGTTAACTTGGGTTTTAATTATGTATTGTCTATGGATATTCCTGTGGGTGCAGTGTCCGCAAGTAGAAATTGACAACCATCGTGCTTGCAGTCGCATTCTTTCAACAAACTTAAGAGAAGATTTTAAACCTCATATTGTTTTCTTCTGCGTAAGCTAAGTAAATTTTATTATCTTTTATTATGACTATCATAATAAAAGATAATAAAACAAAATTACTAAATACTAGCTGCCTGCCAGCGGCTTCGTCCGCTTAAGCTACATGATTATTCATTTAATAAACCGAATCGACTGACAGTCAACGGCCGACAACACACCTATAACACCTCTGTTGCTCGTTTACCTTGTCCTTGTCTAATAAAAAAAGTCACAATTATATATTTATGTCAATGACCAATTTAATTTACTCGTTCAAAAAGTGACAAAAAGTGACAAAAATTATAATGAAAGATAGTAAAGTGAAGCTTCGTGAGATTGCCGAGATGACACAGATATCATATGGCAGTGTATTTACTAACCTTCATGAAAAATTGAGCATGAAAATGGTTTTTTCCAAGTAGGTGCCGCAATTGCTTTCGATGGATCAAAAACAGCAACGCGTCGATGATTCAGAAAGCTGTTTATCGCTATTTACTCGCAACAAAAATTTCTTGCGTCGTTACGTGACCATGGACGAAACATGGATACATCACTACACTCCAGAATCGAAGCGGCAGTGATCTGAGTGGCGCACAGCTGGCGAAAGCCTTCCGAAACGTCCGAAAATGCAGCAGTCAGCTGTCAAAGTCATGGCGTCAGTTTTTTGGGATACGCATGGCGTGATTTTCATTGACTACCTCGGAAAAGGTAAATCGATCAACAGTGATTATTAAATTGACTTACTGGTGCGTTTGAAGGAGGAAATCGCAAAAAAACGACCGCATATGCAGAGAAAATAAATCCTTTTTCACCAAGACAATGCACCCTGCCACAAGTCGATGAAAACAATGGCAAAATTGAACGAATTGGGCTTCGATCTGCTTCCTCACCCCCCATACTCACCAGATTTAGCCCCCAGTGCTATTGGCTACTACTGACTCTTTGCTGATCTTAAAAAAATGTTCCAGGGAAAAAGATTTGGCTCAAATGAGGAGGTCATCGCTGAAACTAAAACTTATTTTGAAACGACAGATAATTTTTTTTATAAACATGGTATTGCAAAATTGGAAAAGCGTTGGAACCATTGTATCACCCTAAAAGATGATTATGTTGATGAATTAAAAAAAAATGTTTTCATTGTTAGTCTCGGGTCTTATTGATCCATGTGTTATATGTATATATATATATATATATATATATATATATATATATATATATATATATTATAACACTATTATACTTATAATAATATTTTGAATTATTATTATTACACAGCTGTTTTATGTAAAATATGTACATACGTAAAAAACAAGATAATCAATATAAATATGTATAGTAAAATTTTATAAATATTAAATAAAAAATTAATGAAACCCAAAAACATGTCTTTTTCTAAATTATAATATATCGTTCAGTGACTTTAGTCTGGAAAATTAGGGTTCCGTACCTCAAAAGATAAATCCACAACTTTTATAGTATCACTTTGTTGTCCGTCTGTCCATCTATGAACTACTGGTCATATCATTATTTATCTCGAGGTCATGTGGAGGTAACAAGCTCCCATGGACCTAAACTTTTGAAATTTGACACGAAATGAGAAATTACAATACAAATAATGGAAAAAATTTAAAAATTGAATATTTAAAGAATTTTAAATACAAACTTTACAAACTCATATAAAAAACTCCATGTCTGCAAACAGCAGCTTGTGAACTTGCATTAATTGTTCTTCCCTATAATCATGAAATTGGTTCAAAATTCTCGATGGTCGAGTTCAACTCGCGCTTACCCGGTTTTTTTCTTTTAAGGGGGAAAGTGTCTACATTCTCACCTTCAATTACTTTTTATTATCAACAGCAATGTATAATTATGTATTATTTAATGAAAAATATAATCTATGTTAATATTATAAAATTTAAGGGATTTTGTAATTCAAATTGAAAAAAATATTTTTATGGTGGATAGTTCACATGATATAAATATATAATATAAACTATTGCTCCATATATTATGACATAATTTTTAACAAAAAGAAAAACCGACTTCTAACAACGAACTAAAAAGTAACAAAATATTTTTACAAAGATTTTATAATTTTGAAGTCGCTGCCAAGTAAAACAAACTGGCTTAGTAATATGTATTAAGGTCTAGGTAAGGCTATGTAGTAAGGTTGTTGTAGCCTTAGCTTGACAACGACTTCAAAATTATAAAATCTTTGTAAAATTATTTTGTTACTTTTTAGTTCGTTGTTAGAAGTCTGTTTTTCTTTTAGTTAAAAATTAATTTATTTTACGATTTTAAGTGATGAGTAGACCTTAAAAGGATACTTCTTAAATGAACGGCGGTGGTAAAATAAATGGTGGTGGTAAAATAAATGGTGGTGGTGGTAGTGGTAGTCAACGAGTGGTAGTGGTTGTACTATGTAAAATTTCACTTAATTGGGTGCAAACACAACATGCAAACTAACATTGTGGTATATTGAGAAGAACATACATAGTAAAAATATTCGGGCGAATTGAGAACCTCTCCCTTTTTTAAAATCGTTTGAAAAAGAGAAAATCCTTTTTTTTGAGGTTGGTTAAAAAGAAATGCAATGATGGGGAATCTCACTTCTGACATCAATTTTAACAATGTTTTTCTTTGCAACTATTACAGTATAATAAAATGTTTACCAAAAAAAACCAAACTTTATCAATTTCGACCGGATCCCATGATCGGAACCTTATCAAACTTTCACCAAACTATCCTTGAAGTATATTCTTTCAAATAAAAAAAAAAATAATCGAAATCGGTTTGCTTCAAATTGAGAATTTTAAATAAAAAAAAATCATTAAAATCGGTTTACCCAATCAAAAGTTATGAGCTAACAAACATAAAAAAATACAGTCGAATGAACCTATCTGATATGATAACCTCCTTTTCTTACAGAAGTCGGTTAAAAAACACAAATTGGATTGGAAGTTTTTTTGTGCTGACATAAATATCATGATTACTAAGCGCTTGCTTTAGATGAAACAAAAATAATTAAAATAAAATGTTTTTCCAGCAGTGGGAATGAACTGAACTGATCAATGCGATTGCAATCGATTTTCTATTGCACCACGACGGCGTCCCTTGTTTTAATAGGTGCATAAAGAGATAAGAATGCGCATAGTTAAATTTTATTAAAAAAACATTACACGTTTTGTGTACATTAACATCTGTCACGAATTGTATTAATGTGTATTATTTTTATTTAAGCTTTGTATATAAAATAAAAAAATTTAATATAAATAATATTTCATTATATTTTTAATATATCATAAGGATATAATATATCATAGGGATATAATATTCATTCTCACTCTAGGGACTCATACAGCAAGCCACTTGCATCCGATATAGTTCTTAGGCCAGTACATAACGTGGCCAAACCATCTGAGGCGACGCTCTTGGAACTTATTCGCTACGTCACGGACCCCAAGACTACCTCAAACGAATGTGTTGCGTAAGCGGTCAGGCCGCGTTACGCCGCGTATTCATCTCAGCATTTTCATTTCCATGACATGAAGCTCCTGAGAGTGCTAAGATAGTGCCGGCCAACATTCGCTTCCATATGAAAGAACTGGTCGGATGATGCTCTTGGATTTGCTCCTTGAGCTTGATCAGCTCCTTGACCTTAGTTGGTATTCTGCAGTCTCAGATCACACTAGTGACCTCCTGCCGTTTGGCCCAAGCACCGCTTATCTGGCTATGGACATCCTGATCCATGCCTCCAGACTAGTGAATAGCGGATCCAAGGTACCTGAACTTTCCAGACTGAACCTTTTCTCGAGTCTAGGCTCCTGCAGGCCATGTACTCTGTCTTCGATACATTTCGTTAAAGACCGCCGATCTCACGCGTACTCACTTCCAGAAATTCACTTTACGCTCCAGCAATAGTCGGTTCTCGTCAATGAGTGCTATGTAATCGGCATATATCATCAGCCATGGAGGCTGGTCCTGGATGTGAGCCGAGACAGTATCGAGCACTACATTGAATAAGAACAGACTAATAGCCGAGCCTTGGTGAATCCCTGCAGTACTCTAGTAGGGCTTAGTGTCACCAACAGCAGTCTATCGTACCTAACCATAAAAGCGGAATCGCGGTACATGTCTTTGATAATCTCAACATAGGCCTCAGGGATCCCTTTGGATTGCAATGCCCACCAAACACTGAAGCAAGAAGGCACAGTTGTTCTCACGGTTGTCCATTTAGATATATATATATATATATATATATATATATATATATATATATATATATATATATATATATATATATTTATTTATTT
>DWGR01005844.1:0-10108 GCA_018247715.1 Heliconius burneyi
AGTTCAAACATTCGAATAAAGGTTAATTTTGGGTCATTTTATGTTTTATTTATCATTTCGGCTATTTTCAAATGGCGCCTCCGTCCGACTAATGACTTAATGCACAGTGGTTATATGGGCGTGGTTGAGCATTAATAACAGGTTCTAAGATGTGGAATTTAAGAATTATTTATTATATTATAATTTAAAGTTATCGGATACAGTTCTTAAGGAAATTGAGGAAAGTAGTTTAAAACTTTAGACGATACAAACGCTCTTAAGACACAGGTCTTTTGATGTGATATACCATAATTTTAATGTGACTGTAACGCTGACTGTAACACGATGGTGGTGGGTTCGAGGAAGTGAAATATTTTTTAACATTTATATTTCTATTTCTTCGCTCTGGTGTCGACGCAAATTGAATTCTGCCACTCAACACGCAATGCCTCCAGAATTCGGCAGAAAGTGGGGAACGGAGTGTTTTAACGTCTGCGGGATAAAGCGTGAAGCTGATTTTTTTATATACCATAAATATTCATAATTATTTTACTAATTTCTACGTTCTACATTGTAAATATTATATATTTTTTTAAAATTACTATTTAAATAGAAGAGTTTTAAATGGACAAGGAAACTGCTCGCTTTAACAGTGACTGGTTGTCTGTCTTGTTTAGGATTGAAATAAAGCTTTAATTTGTGCTATAAATTATCTACCTCCTTTTTTCAGTTTTACGCTGCATCTCCCATGTAACGAGGTAGGCAGAGGAAGCCTAGTGTTAAGGCACTTTCCGCCAAATTCTGGAGACGTTGCGTATTGAGTGGCGGAACACCAGATTAGAGAAATAAAAATATTAAATGTTTTATTTCTTCAATTGGAAATCGAATCCACAAACTGTTGCGTTTACAGTTACACGCTTGTGCCCCTGCGCCACGAGTGGCCTCTTTGTATGTATGCACTGACTATGCGCGATTTGCGATGCTGCGATATTTTGTATGAACTTTCGTACACCCAAAGAGCAAAAAGGAATTATTGAGTATGACTTATAACGTTTTATTCGTTCTGTAAATGTATACGAAAGACTTTTTAATACTTAATAATTGATGTTAAAACATTTTAATTTTAGCACAAAATGTAGAAAACACTTATTTAATACGAGACTCTAACAGGATATAGGTAGTTGAACTAGGAGAACGTAAAATACTGTTACATTGAAGCTGACATCAGTCGCATGCAATCTAATATTAGCCGTATGTTGGTCCAAATGCGTATTTCAGTGTTTTGGCTGAGCTGCGAAGCTAGAAAGTGAAAATCTTATTTCGTAAATATGTTTACAGAATAGTTAGTAAATTTTCATAATTTAGTGTTTGTTTTTGGAAACATAATGAAGACTTTTTCTAAACATAATCCATCCAAACTTTTTATAATATACCTAGTGTATTTTTGTAGTTTTTTTTTTCTAAATTACTTGCAACATTTTTAGGGTAAGCAGGGTAGGTAGGAAACCTAAGTAAGTACCATAAAAATAATATTAAGGGAAATTATATTAAAATACTATAAATTTTATGCAATGATATAAGTTAAAAGATCGATCGATGAAAGCCGTGCTCAGTTGGTTTGCGAACGTAGTGATGAAAGAATGATAAAAAATAGGGCAGGGGGAGACCTCGATTGACCTTCGAAAACACGGCATTTAGGTTATTGGGGTGAAGGTCGCGTAAAATTTTCGTCGACCCCCGAGCCCCTAATGTAGAAGTTGATGACAGATTATAGAGCCAAAAGAAGTATAGAGAGCGCGGTTGGTGCTACGTACTCTCTGGCTACCCCGATAAGAATAAAGCGTGAAGTATAAAAAAATATCGTAGAACCACTTTGGGTACTTATAACTTTTTTTTTGCTTCAACGAACGACGAATTACAATATGCTGTTTTGGGTAAATAAATGTTTTAGGTATTTCGAATATATAAATTTCTATAAAGATATTCTCAAGATATCGTGAAAATTTCCATATATGTCCCGCGTTCCGTATATAATATGTATGATATAAAGCCGATTTAAATATAATAATAATGAACATACGAAGCTTAATTCTTAATCTTGTATGTATGGAGGTATATAGAGGCATTAAGTAAACAACATTATTATATCTCAATCGAAAATTAGCATCTCCAATACGTAAGGAAAAACAAAACAGTGTATGTTTTTTACGTAGTTTTCGATTAAATTCTTAGACTTCACGTTCAGTCGACATGTCTAGACTTAAGACAGTTTAATAATATAATTTTCTAAATATTTCCAATGGCCGATAATGATTTTTTGATTGCCTGACCCGTTTTAATCGTTACATCTTTTTATACAAGTAAATATTTTGTGCACGCACAAAAAATATATTTATGCATAATAAATTCTTTATATTATACAGATAAAAAACTCACAGTCTGACATAGCAACAGATTATAAACCGCTTTATTACGTGCCTAAATTGGTAATTAAAAAAGTAAAAGAAGCATTTTAAATCTGTTATCGTGACCTCAAAGTAATTGCTTGATGAAATTTCAATCTGGCGCCTGCATGCTGTTTTTATATTGTAGTATGAAAATAATTATAATACAATGAAAAAAATTACATACATATGTTCAACATATGAATAATAACACAAATTAATAGATTTTAGGTCGAAATGATCGACATTTTTATAAGCCGAGAATATTATTCTAAAAACCCGATCACGTCACACGCCTATTTGTACTTGTATTGTTTAGTCTAACGTGTCAAGTGGGAACACACCGGTGCCTGTAGTCAGTACGTATTTGTTTTTGTTGGCAAATAAAATAAATTTATGCTTATAGAGTACTAGGAAATCAAGCGCCAGCGCCACATGGCCGTTCTGCGGTCGGCATATCGTGGGAATTTGTTAAAACATTACTATTTAGGTATAGATATAGATATAGCCGTTCATTTGGAATGCCTAGACATGTTTTCAAAGTGAATCTATAGATTAAAATTACAATAAATGTCTTATTAATTAATTTTAATAATCATTTCTTTTATTATTACAATTTTAATTAAATATTTGAGAAGAGTATTGTTTCCAGTTTTACTCTCTGACTCAGACCATAGACAAAAATTGATTGTACTATTTAATTAAATAAGACTAAATATTAGGAGAAAATTAGGTTATGATATATTTTTCTTCATTTTAGAAAAGACAAAAGCATACTCTTCATTAATCTTTCAACTCTTTAGCTTTGCAACTTCCTTTTTACTTATATCTGATTTTAATCGCCACTATCAAGTTTTTCTAATTAGTATTTTAAATTATTCGAGCAATTTATTACTGTGATAAATTGTAATCAGTGTATATTACGTCAAGAATCTCATCACGGATATGCAGGTCCATGACGGTTTGATTGTTAGTTTGTCAGTTTGTAGTCTTTATAATATCTATTAATAATTATTTGGTGAATTACATATTACATTTAGTAGAATTTACAAGAACTTTCTAATTAGAGAAATCGGAAACAAATGAATACTGTGACACACGAAAACTAGACATTTTTACTTTTTATTGTGGACATGGAATAGTCATAAATGTTTTACATTAATTAATTATTGGTAAGTACATTTAAAAAAAACCATAAATGGACAACAATATATTGACAAATTCATATTATAAAATACCGAAGAACCCGCTTATTAAGATCACGCCTAATACAATTTCTTCAGCTTCTTCGCTTCGCTTTACTCGGATTTTGATAATAATGCGTATGCAACAGGTAAGACAAAGCGGACATAGTGTTAAGACACTCCAATCTCCACTTTCCACCGCGTGTTGATTGGTGGAACCCAACGCCGGATTTTTGCACTGGCATCTGCCAATGTGAATAAAAATATTGCTATAATAAATAATAATTCATTTCCGAGGGATCGACCCTACGGCCGTCGCGATACAGCCACACCCTTGTACCCTTGCGCCACGATGGCCTTATAATTATTTAACGCAATTATAAGGATAGAAATAAAAGAATTCATTAAATTAGTTACTTACGTATTTATATATTCGATTGATATGTCATATATTTTTTTCCTACTAATGTTACGAGTGTGAAGTGGACGAACAAAAACTACATATTCCATTGCAAGAGCGGTCCTTTCATGTTAATTACGGAAATTATAACTTATCTCCTTGAAGCCGGTTATCCTACATTCATGTGACAAGCTATTTCGATTGATAGTAGAACAAAAAATTGTGAAGTTTTTATTTTGTGGCTACTGGTGGCACAGGCTACAGGGGCACGAAAGTGTGTAAACGCGACAGGGTGTGGATTCGACTCCCGCTTGAGGTAAGGAAATATTTAAAATTTTAATTTCCTCGCTCTGGTGTCAAGGCAAAGCGCGGCGTTGAATATTGCCACTCAACATTCATGTGAATTCGGTGGAAAGTAAAGAAAGAACTGATCGAAGCTACCAGGTTCCCTCTGCCTAAACTCCAGTGTGCGGGACACGTCTTATATTTTTATTACAATAATACATAATATTGACAAGTATTATTATAATTTTATTAATAATATTTTTTATAATAATTCCCTTTTAAAGAAAATATTATATGCCTAAAATTTCTACGGTACAGTTTCGAGAGAACTCATGCAAACTGGTTCTTAACCATAATACGGATAGTTTAAAAGCCAATGTAGGTCACGAGGCTTTTACTGAGTTTGAAGCAATGTTTGGGGTGGCTTTACTTCTATGATATACTCTTCGTGTTTCCGGCTCATCTTAAAACTAACCACTTTCTGCAACATCCGTATACTGTATGAAATGTTTAGATTTTCTCTTAAATATGAAAATTAAAATAGCTTTGCTTATGTTTTGTATAAAAAATATAATATCTACAAATAATTAATAATGTCGCGTAATATTGTTTGCTATTTCTTTCATTTCTTCAGCTTCACAGAAGAATCCCGTATCCCGCAGACAGCAGGGTAGGCAGAGGGAACCTGGGGCTAAGACACTCCATTCCCCACTTTCTGCTGAATTCTAGATGCATTGCGTGTTGAGTGACAGAACTCAACGCCGCGTTTTGCCTCAAAGCCAGAACGAATCAATGGAAATATAAATAAATATGTCATTTCCACGAGTGAGGATCGAACCCACAACCGGTCGGTTTTACAGTCACATTTTATGCCCCTGCGCCACTACTGACCTCAACCTGACCTGACCTCTCCATTCTTTACGTATTTTTCTGAATACTACAAGTAAACGACGAGTAAAGTTAAAATAAAGTGATTAAAATAGCAACAAAGGCGTTATATTCATTTGTGGCTTAATGAAACACTAACTGGCTTTTAAATTAACGAGATATACTGGAGATAAAGTTCGTTAACAACGTTTAACATGTCCCATAATGGCTTGTTAACGAACGTCACTTTATTAATAGAATGTCTTATTAATAGTGCTTGTTTTCGTTCAGGTAACTGACGGAGAGACATTCTAATGTTACAATGTTGGAATATTATAATAAAGTTATATTACACTGACTATAAAGACAAAAATAATGTTTTTTAGCTTCACGCTGCATCTCGCACGCAACAAGGTAAGCGGAGAAAGCCTAGTGTAAAGACACTCCGTTTCCCACTTTCCGCCGAATTATGGAGGCATTGTATGTCTAGTGGCGAGTGGGGATCGAACACACAGCTAGTCGCCTTTACAGTCACACTTCCTGTGCCTCTGGTTTCAAGTTTTTAACATTTTTAAAATGTTATTCCACAATTAAGAAAAATACTTATTTAGAAAACATCTTATCTCATTTTAAATAATCTCTAGCAATTATCTTTGGGTAGCGATAATTTGTAAAAATCTCCCTACAGAGATGCAAACAACATAAATAAGTTGTAAGCATATAAGAATTTTGAAGTAGGTTGATGAGAACGTATGGCTTAGTAGTCACAGCACCTGGTCGGTTACCAGGAGGTGCGGGTTCGAGTCCCGCTACGTTAAAATATTTATACGTTTTCTAAATAAGTATTGGCCTCAAGTTATTTTACAAGTATAAGTGTACCAACGACGCTCTATGCTATATATTTTCAACTTTTAATAAATATTGTATTTTTTTATAATATTGGCACCAAAAGTGTTGCAATATAAAAAAAACAAAATATTAAATAATATAAACATTTAAAAGAAACGTGAATTACTATTGAACAACGTACAAAAACTATAATTGCGTTCGAACCTTGTACTATTAAGTAAAAAAGTATATATGATATACATTATATATATCATACATAATTTTTTACTTAATAGTACCTTATACATATGTTAGTCTACTCACTAAATGTGGCAACATTTTTAAATGAAAAAAAAGCCAAAAAGAAAGAAATAGTTCACTCAAAGTAAATTCCATTTTATCTTTCGCTAGCTCTAATATACTCGTACCTGTACAATATATTAATACTAAATCTATAACAGTATTGCACCCAATAGTTTCTATTCCATACCACTATCGTGGTCATGGTGGCACAGCGCCATGTTCTAATGAAAATATCGCGTGGATTCCGCTCGTTTATATCTCGGAGGCCAATCTTGGTGCTTGATTTTGTTTATGTTTGGATTTGCTACCGTTTGTTTCTTGTTAGTTGCTTAGCTAGCTTTGTTAGATACATTTGTCCCGGACTGCTTTGATCGAATAAAATGTTGGTTTTAGATAATTAATTTTATACTCATTACAAATAGACTAACGAGGCTATTGAGGTAAGGAGATATACATTCATTCTTACTAAATTAAGAACATTGCATAGAACCTGTTAATCACTGGTGATAAGGGTCAGTAAGATTTTCTATTCAATATTGGGGTTTGCCCAATAAAACATGATAAGAACGAATTGGCGACAAATTTTGAATATGACAAATAAAAAAAAATAGATTAAGAAAAATGAAATAGAAATTATGTACATACGTATGTACATATTTTTAATTTTCTTCGATTTATTTGGATAATACGCGGCTTTAGATTCCTCTTCTCAAAACGAATATAATGAAATAAACAAAGAAAATCTAATTTAGGAATATTTTCTCCAGCTTCTTCACATGAAACGGTAGTCTCCTGATTAAAAATGTATATACTGGATTCCATCTTAGATAAATCAAACGATGCACTTGGCTCGACCTCAAAGCTCTTCACCCACATTAGTGAGTACTCTTCCGATGTATCGCTCTCGAATTTTGTTTTTCATTTGTTTGGTTTGAAAATTATAAGAGTGTTATTATATTTTATAAATAACAAATATAATAATTATTATAAAAAAGAATGAAATTGAATAATATTATATTTAATAGTCTATATTGACTTTATAAGATAGGTAAGGCTATCTACTGGTTTCAAAGTTAAATAAATATGACTTTAAATATATCAATATGAATATTGAAAATTAATAGATAAATTAAGGCCATCGTTGTACAAAGGATTGACTGTGTGCAGCGGGCATCGAACCAACAACCGTCACGTCTCAGAGACGTGACGGTTGTCACGCCATGCCCGACGAAAATATTACCGTAATCATTCAAATATCGATTCAAGATGTGCATTGAAATCATTTGCTAAGCAGTTAAATAATTACTGCATCGTTAACTTAAATAGACCACTAGGTTTCCTTTTAAACGATAATCAGTAAATAAATATACCTACTCGAAATCAGTCATATGTATTTCATTAATTTAAAAGTAATTAAATATAAAAATTATTGCTATTTGATGACATGACATGATGTTGATGACAAGATGACTTATTGATAAAAAACCGACCGAGTGCGAGTCAAACTCGCCACTGAGTCTTCCTAAAAATTTCAGGATTATAGGTTAACAGGAAGTACAAACTATAAAAGTAGACATACTTAAGTTTGCAAACATATGCATAATTGTGTATGCATATGAACAAGATTTTCATTTCAGGTTAATACCTCCGTGTGATCTTGAGATAATTGGTACAAACACCATAGTGATTCTAAAGGAGTTCTGTTTTTAATATAAGTTACGGAACCCTAAAAATAAGCATCGAATTTCGTGTTCATTCCTTGCATTTGTCGAAGAGCAAAAGGACACTAACTAATCAAAAGTCATCGTAAACAACCAACTCTAAATGCCATGAATATCATGTAACAGTTATGCACCCAATGAGACGAGCAATTTGATTTAACTGACCACACATCAGTACTTAGTCATTTAAAGCGATTGATCTGGTGCAGGTCTTTTATAGTATCACGGCCACATACCTATATTATAAGCGATGTTATTACATTTTGGTTTATGTAACTGAATAATGAAAAATATATATATATTTTGCTTTAAAATCGTCTGAACCCACGACGAAACCCCAGAACTATAATTCAATAAAATTATTTTTGTGAATTATAAATATTATTGAGGCTAGGTGTGTCGCAGAAGCACAAGCGTGCGACTGTAAATGCTACAGGTGGTGGGTTCGATCTCCACTCGAGGATCTCCATTTACTACCTCTGGTGTCGAAGCAAAGCCTGCTACTTAACATACAATACCTCCAGAATTCAGTGGAAAATGGAGAGTGGAGTGTCTTAACACTACGCTTCCTCTGCCTACCCTGTTGTGTGCTTGATACAGCGTAAAGCTGGAAAAAATACATTAAATTCCATTAAATTAAAAGATCTAATATTTTATATTCCTATTTTAAGCAAGTAGAACAATTGAGGGTGAATATTATAAAGATAGGATCATTATTTCTGTCCCACCTCTTTCTTCATTCAAATATCTTTAAATCTCCCGTGGGTACAGCTGCAGGCATAAAACACTCTGTATTGTTAGCAGGGGCTTGCTGATCGTGATCTGATGCCTATGAAGCCAATAGCGGCCCGTACTACGAATGTTTTAGGTACAGTACGGTTGACGAGTAGTGGCTGTCTTAAAGTTGTCTTAGATGTACGAGAGATGGCTGCGCAAAATTTAATCTTAAGATTTAACTTATGTTTTAATTTTTTAAAAGTTCAAAAAGTTTCAATTCAGGGAGGCCACGATTTGTAGTCTCTTTGTAACTCTTTTATACATTAACTTTTATTAAATTTAAGTCTTACATTATCTAAATTCAAGGAAGACCATAGTAATTGTTCTCCAAATGGTGATTGTCGTCCGGCCGTTAACGAACGTCGTAAAACGAGTGCACTTGATACGTTATGAGGCTCAAATTAAAGATGCGAGTCACTTGGCAAGTAATGAGTTTTTCGGGAAGAGGTGAACCGTGAGGACGCATACCTGGAGAAAGGGACAGTCCTGAATTAACAAGATGACGAATAAAAGGGATAGGCAGTCTTTGTAATTTAGCAGACATTCATTAAAAAGTTGTTTTTGTTTTGGGAAATAAAGGTGAGGAACGTGAATGATTTCGTTTGAGGTGAATGTTATAATAATAAATATCTATTTATTCTCTTTGTTGATGCTAATGAAAATTGTTGAATAATACACGGCTGTTTATTTTTTTTTTCAAAAGAAGAAACTACGCAAGACGTAATGCCAACATATTTTTGATATTCTTAATTTCCAAGCAACCTAATCTGATGCTGCCTCACTGCGCCGTGGTAACACCGATGGTTGTTGGTTCGATTCCTACTCATGGCAATGAATTGTTTTCACTTGGTTGTCTCCTCATGCGAGCGTGCGTTTAGCTAAAACATCGCCAAATAAAACTAAAATCGGAACATTCACTCTTTATTATGCAACGCAGTAGTTGTTTTTACGTCTTTGAACCGGATTCATTCTTCCTGTAAATAATATGCGCGCTTTCGTCGTATAAACAAGCGAGAGCAATGATCGCAATAACATTAATGTATTGAGTAGGAATTGTAGGAAAGAACAGTCGCTGAACTCAATATTTATACAAATAAGCTTCGTAAAAGGGAAAACTTCCTAAATTAGCTACAACATTTCATAATATAACCTATGTGCTTATTATTACTTTTGTTGTAAGTAAAGTACAAATATGTAGTTTTATCTCATAAAAAGTTATGATCTACAATTTAAGCATGACAGCTTCACGCTGTATCCCGCAGATAACAGGTGCGTAGAGGGAACCTAATGTTAAGACATTCTGTTTCCCGCTTTCCGACA
>DWGR01005845.1:0-10108 GCA_018247715.1 Heliconius burneyi
GCTCGGCCCGAGCTAGGCCTACTGGGTAGGGCTCTTGATGCCCTTTTGGAGATTTTATTTGCGGGCTCCTCTCGCGCCGAGGCGCGATTGGGCCACAGTAAAACTGGGACCTCGTCTCCACCGGCGGTGACGGTGTGTGTAGCGTGTGTGTATGCGATTGTGTAAGGCCCTACCTACATGTTTAGGGTCGTTCGCTTTAGTGATGGGGTCAGCATCGTCGGTTAAAATATCTATGGGTCTACGTCGATCCCAGGGGCGTCGCTTGGCGTATGTGCACGTGTTAATCACCAGTGGGTTCGGATGGGATTTGGCTTTGTCGAAGTAGCTACTAGAGAGCTTGCGGCTTCTCAGGCCTACTTGTCGGTACTACTTGTAACGTTACAAAAACTGCACGTCAGCAACGACTTGGAACGCTTAGGGGAGGATATGAGAAAATTTTTTCCTTTATTATCATCAACTAATATGACATTGAATAACAGTATAGTAGACTCTTTAACTTGTGAATTGATTTATCTATATTTATATCTATGACGGGTTTAATAAAGCATGCACCCTCCTTGATTTCCTGATAAAAACATATTTCTATATTTATTTTGAAACAAGATAAGTATATAAGAAGAAGAAAATAATACTATATCCCAAAAAATATAATATAAAGGGAATAAAAATTAATAGGATACTTCCGGTTGACCTAGAATTATGAAATTTGGCAGCTAGCATGTTCAGGTAGTACTACTTCAGGAAAAAATCTTAAAACTATTATTTTGTGGTTAAATCCTAAATAATAATAACAACTTTAAAAAGATGACCGAATTTGGTCTTAAAGCCGCTAATTCTAGTGAGGTATTTCATCTGGAAGAGCTAAGCTAAGACTGAATTTCAGAAAAGCTCGAGAAGTTCAATTTTTGTTTACGAACCTTAATTATCAACATTACCTTTATTATCTACGCACTTTAAAATTGACACTTGAAAATTATATTTAGATAAAAATTATATATAAAAAAAAAATCTAAAAAATATTCGTACAAGAACAGGTGACACCCGGTCTAGACCAAGGTCATCTGATAAAATGGCGAAATTCTCCTTTTTATTCTTGTGATATTTTGTAACAATTTTTCTAAATATAAAGCCTAGATCCTCGATTAATCGCCTCCGAAAATTAAAATCATTGCAGCCATCTCGCGTCTCGGCGCGGTCGGGCCCAGCGGTAAGGGACCTTTAGCTCCCTTAGATTAGTCTAAAGTGTCCCCAGTCGCGGCTTCATATCGCGACTGCTTTGCTTAGCATAGGTGAAATCCCAGTCCGCTCGACAGTGGCAAGCCCAGGTTCGAGTCCCCCAGAGGGTGCCCTTACAGTCGTCGACTTCCTCACAGACAGACACTTAGTGCTTGCACTTCTTCAGGGACAAAGTATCTTCCCTACCCAACCGGTGTCGCTATAAAAGTCAATAGGGCTAAAGCATTAACCTGATATTCGATAAAAAAAATGTATATGTTTCCGAAATTCTGATTGGAAAAATGGAGTTCGGAGTGTTTTGAGTTTTACGCGAAGATAATTGTGTAGAATTTTTTTTTATTTATATTATCTTCATGGCTGTAAGTCATTTTTAATTGTTGAAATTGTCTGTAATTATAATAAATATTGTTTTAGTCATTATACATTTTTCCGTAGAAGTTTCCTTGTTTAAAATGTTTAAAAAGGATATATAAAGCCATATATGGTTTTTTACTTTGAGTATTTCTTTAGGTTTAACTATATCAGCACAATGAATAATATAAATGTATTAGTATTTCTACTTGCAGTGTTTTCGTCTTCCGAGGCTGGTAAGACAAGCATATTGTTATTTGTAGTTATTAAAATTTTAATTTTTAAATATCTATTTAAATATATATTTTTATTTCTTCGCTCTGGTGCTACCTAATGTTAAGACTTTAGTCTTAACACTAGGTATCCTTTGCCTACCCAACTATGTGCGGGGTACAGCGTAAGCGATAAGCTAATCATTATATATGTCACCGTAAGATTATGAAAACGGTTAGTTTATAATCTAACGGTCTTCTTACTCGTAATATTATAAACTATCGAAAAAGTGTGAACCGACATTGTCAAACGCAAAAGTTCACCATAGAATTCAAAAACTAGTACAATAGACTGACTAAAAATGTAATTGGTAAAATATATTATTTATGTACTAACGTCACCGCAGCTACAGAGGAGGCGATTTTAAAGTACTGGTTAGGTTAGAAACTTTTAAAATTAAAAAAAAACATTTAAAAACTAACCTAACCTAACCGAACCTGCACTTAAATATCCAGTTACCTGCGGAAGTGTTAGTACATAAATACCAAAGTCACAGCATATAATCTTAATTCTTAATTGTTTATTTCTTAATTTTTGAATATATTAAAATAAAAAATAAAAGATTTTTATTTAAAAAAAATATTAATTAATTATTTACTTTTTTAATTTAAATAAATCTTCTCAATAGGTACAGATATATTTTTTTAGATTTTTTAACGATTCGCTTCATAGCTTTAAAGAGATATCTAAGAGCTAAATCACCTTGTTCTTCTCATATAATTTTTATATACCTTAAAACGCGCTTTGCTCAATCACAATTATAAGTAAATCATGATGTTCATGACAGTTACAGACGCTTCCAGAATCTTCAATTTTAGTGGGTGGTTTGACACAGGTTTTTCTATTGGACATGGTAAGAAATTTAACACTTTAATAAAAATAAAGTAATATAAATAATTACTATCTATATATTTGCCTCTTAAAATGTAACTTATTTATATCTACAGGCCGTCAACGCACCTGTGCCTCCTCTGGTATTACACGGGATCGTTGGCGGCGGTGATCAGGTACCATCAGGTCACCCGTACGCTTATTTGCCTTGTCTTTTTCCGTGAAAAAAATCAATTATCAATCATTTTTCTGTATTATTAATTGATATTTAAATGTATTACCGGTAGTGGCGCCGGCCGTGGCACGACGACTGTGGGTTCGACTCGAGGAAATGAAATATTTATTTACATTTATATTTTCATTTCTTCGCTCTGGTGTAGAGGCAAAGAGCGGTGAGTTTAGAAGATGAGGAATGAAGTGACTTAACGCAAGGTTCCCTATGCCAACCCTGTTGTGTGTGATTTTTCCAAGTCAATTCCGTCGATTCAACGTAGGTTGTTTATCTAGGATTAAACACATGGTAACGAAATATTACGTAGATACATTTTAAAGAAGCAAAAATTTTATCAGAAATGGTGACGTTAGAGGTCATCAATTCGAAAGCTTTAAAAGAGTTTGTAAGGGCGACTTAAACCTTTAGAAACTTTCACTGGGATTTGCTCACAATTTGGAATAAAATTGACGTCTCTTGGTAGAAGTTATACAATAATATAAAATAATTAGTAAGTTTGAGGATTACTTTTGTGACATGTTTCTTTAATATTTTATTTATAAAACTAGTGGCCTACCAGCGGCTTCGCCCGCTTGAACTACATGATTATTCATTTAATACACAGTATTGACTGACAGATATACTCGTATGTGTTGATGTCAATGACTAATCTAATTTAATCGATCAGAAACAGCCTTAATTGTTAAATTATTGATTTGGATAAGGTTTTATAATATTCTTTGTAAATTGTGTTTTAAATAACTGTAATGATTGCATAGTACAAAAAATATCTAAATCGAATCGAATAATCCAATATCGAAATCGAATTCAAAATAATGAATCGAATATCAAATCGAAAAAATTTAATTGATAGATCTTTATTTTAAAATTCGGTTAAAAGTACAGATTGTCACAAATACTAATTTACTATAAGTAGCATTTTTGTTATAAGTATAGAAATGTATTGCTTTATATTTGCAAGCGAACTCATGCCTTGAGTTCATTCAACTTCTTTTTTAATGAACCGATTCTGATGAAACAAACTTTAGATGTTAAGTTGAGTTAGAACAAAGCAATTAGTGTAAGTTTGAAGTAAATCGGTTCTGTACTTTCGAAGATTAACATGATCATATATATAGACAGATAAGAAATTTAAGAAAAAAATGCTTTTTATTAGTCTGTTTAAAGTGTCCCTCTATCCATTTGAATCAAAAATACTAAATGTACAGACAAAATATTTTTACTATTTAATTATATACAATGATACCTTCCTTTTAATTAAAATAATGTTAGTTTTCACTATAAATCCTTTTTGGTAGTCCTCCCAGGGGTTACCCTGGGATTTAAGCTTGGAGCCTGTTAGCTTTTTGAAAATAAAAGCTAATTATCTGTCATGTAGTTAGAATATAAGATATATACTACGTAAATATATAGATCTAACAGTTAGATGTGGAAAATGTTAAACCTTTATCATTGTTATAATACAATTTAAAAACATATGTTATAATTTATTTTTGTCAATACTAAGCAATATTTTTCATTGAGGCTTGTAGCGGCGAAGGGGCTCAAGCATGTGACTGTAGTTGAGTCACATGTTTGAGCCCCTTAAGCGGAGTGTCTTAACACTGACTCTCTCTGTCTACGCTATTATTTGCGGAATACAGCGGGAAGCTGAAAAAAAAAATCATTTCACCAGGACGTCCACTAAGGAGGCACAGAATTCGTGAAGATTTGCTAAGTGTAGCTGAGGTTAAACATTTCAAAATACCTGAGGTGCTCACTCAAGCTAAATCTACTCGTCAAGCAGACGATGAGCCTGAGGATAATAACGAGGTGAGTGTGAAACAAAAAATATTTCCCAAGGAAGGTAACAAGTTCTTTTGATTAGTGTAATTTTTAAGCTTTACATTGTATAACGCTTGTAGCAGGCTCTTCACTTTAACTTATTATCTGGAGGCATTGCGAGGCCGCGCTTTGACTTGTCATAGAGCTAACAAATTATTTTTTCATATTTAATTTTCTGGAATAGGAATCGAACCCACAACGCTTGTGCCTCTGCGCCACGATTAGGCTCAATTAAACAAGATGTGTCAAAGAAATATTAACTATTTATATATTTTTAAATGTTATTTCTATTATGTTTTATTTTATTACTGGTATTTGGTATATAGTTCTAAGTAGTAGCAGCGACGTTGTATTAAAGAAATGTTGGCTTAAGACTAAATAACTAAAAAAAAAAATTAAATCAGGTTCACGTTGTATCCCGTACACAACAGAGTAAGCAGAAGGGACCTAGTGTTAAGACACTCCGTTACCCACTTTCTATCGAATTCTAGAGGCATTGGCACTTGGTCTCGACACCAGAGCGAAGAAATGGAAATATAAACGTAAATAACTATTTAACTTCTTCGAGTGGGGATCAAACCCACAACCGCCGCGTTACAGTCACACCCTTGTGCCGCTGTACCACGACGGGCACAACGATAAAATATATATATTTTTTAAATGGAACATGAGGTTAACATGTACAGTTAAAGTTTTCTTTTGCAGGTAGCTCATCACCACGGTAGACAGCATCGCGGAGCCCACAGACACTAAGCAGATTTAGACATTTTATTAATTTAAGTAAACAGTGCCTCATAAGTTATTTTTGTTTTATTTTTTTCAGCTTTACGCTGTATTACACACACAGTAGGGTAGGCAGAGGGGACATAGTGTTAAGACACTCTGTTCCCCACCTTCCACCCAATTCTGGAGGTATTGCGTGTTGAGCGGCAGAACTCAACGCTGTGCTTTTGTCTCGATACCTAAGTGAAGAAAAGGAAATATAAATTTAAGAAAATGGGAGGGATCAAACCCACAACCGTTGCATAACATTCACACCCTACTGCCTCTGCATCACGACGGTCTCAATAGTATATTGCTTTATTATAATTATGCCAATAAAGAGCAAAGTTTTAAGAAAAAAATATTATGATTTGTTGATTATGCAATGAGACCGCGAATGTAAGCACTGTGGTTGTACGTTGCAATCCCATTAGGGGGGGATGCCTATTTTGGGGGATAAATTTTTAATTTTTTATAATGATAGAATGGCGTTTCGATTTGGCATTCAAACACAATATCTGTTAAATTGCACAGAAAGTAAGGTAACAATTATACTGTCTCAGTTGAAACAGTTGGGATGACTTCAATTTGTTATTATAAAAGTTGTATATTGTAACATCGTCTGAAAGAAAAAGCTTTCAAAGAAGCTAAAATGAGGTTTTATATTTGACTTATATTCAAATGGAAACTTTCATATTTTTTTGATAAAGATATAACAAGAAAAGATAGATAGATAGAAAATATATAAACATATAACGAATGCATTTAGCAACATTGAATTACTTTTAAATGTTAATAATATAATTTCAAAGCTCAGTTTAATTTCAAAGACACATCATAGACGCCTACTGAATGGTAATTTCCGTGTTCTCACTTATAAATTTATAAATTGTGAACCTTAATTTAAGGTAAATAAGGTTGATTATTGACATGAGCCTTAAACACATATTTACCACCATCCATTCATCTCTGACTGGGTTAATTACATCCCTTCTAGGGTAACCCATTATTTAATTTTGAGGAAATTGCATTTTGTAGGCGGTTAAAAGAGAATTTTGGTGGAGAAGCTGATAGTCCGAACATGATATTACATAATAGTACTAATATAGTTACTTCAATTAATTTTAATTAGTTGTACTTTTAATTACAATTAATTTTAATTGTTAGAATCATGAAAAAAGACAATATTTATTTATTTGAATATTCAAAAAATTGAGTTATTTGTTTTACTATCCAAGTGATTTGTATTTGTTCTCTCTCTCTCTCTGTAAAAACGCGTGAGACTATATGAATTAAAAAACTATATAAACTTAAAATGTTCATTTATTAAAAAGCAAAAGCTCACATCAATGCCTTTATGGATAAGAAAATAGAAAAAATATTAGAATATAATTGTTATTCTTATTAATATAAAAAAAGTTAAATGTAATATAAAAAATATGCATTAAATTAGGTTGTATTTTATTCGGCCGCGGGCTCCTTAGTTGTAGTACTGCTAGTAACGACTGGTTCTGTAGAAGTGCTAGTTGTGGAAGTTGAAGGCGTTGTACTACTTGTAGTTGTTGATGTAGAACTTGATGAAAAGCATGATAAGTCAGGTCCTTTGCAAAGAATACAGGTGCTTACCTGTAGAATGAATAAATAAAGTAGTAAGATTTTATAATAAATCATAATATATATATTTTTTAAATATGGCTATAGTTAAAAAACAAAGCGAAGCGTAGAGTTCCGCATCTCGAGATGCAATGTCTCGAAAATTTGACTGAAGACTGGGAATCGACTGTCTTTTGGGAGTTTCCTCTACCGACGTTGCTATGTATGAGTACGAGATACATAGCGAAGCTAAAAAAGGTTTAAGTTTACTTATATTGCGGTACATAATCACCGAGGAAAGTGGAGTAGGAAGAAGAAGGCTGTAATTATTTACAGCCTTATATACTCTTTAAGCGTTTCTCTTGCAAGCAATTTTTTTTAATATTTAAAGAATTAAAGCAAAATATAATAAAGCAAAATATAATAAAGCAAAATATAATAAAGCAAAATATAATATAATAAAAGTAAAAGTTATTTACAGCAATATTAACTAAAATAATCAATGTATGATTAATCCTAAAAAAATCGAAATACGAGTATATTATAAAAATATATTCAAAAAATAAGAATATCGAGTATATCATAAAAATATATAAAATTTGCATAAATAAAAGAAAAAAATGCATATTTTGTCACATATACAAATAACCACCACCGTGACGTATATTTCAAGTCCATTAGACTAGTCCATAACAGAGACAAACTTAATTGAAACACCTCTCAAACTGATATTTCATTTCCTCATTGTCATATGAGTTAATGCACTACTATACTGTCAGAGTCCAGTAACTTAATATGCTAACTGGTTGGCATTAGAAGCAGTAACGCAGTAATGTATACCATGGTGACTCGTAAATAGATTCAATTATTTTTAGGTAGTGGATTCATTTCCAGTAAATACCGCACACAGCAGTTTAGGCAGATGGAACCTAGTCTTAAGACATTCCGTTCCCCAATTTCTGTCGAATTCTGGAGGCATTGCATGTTGAGTGGCAGAACTTAACACCACGCTTTACGTCGACAAAAGAGCGAAGAAATTGAAATATAAACGTAAATAAATATTTCACTTCCTCGAGTGGGTATCAAACCTATAACCATCGTATTACAGTCACACTCTTGTGCCGCTGAAACCATCAAAAACAATAGTAATAAGAGATACATATGGATGAAACATTAAAATTCTTCAGTACATTAGCATTTCTTCTGTTATCTTTTAGTACACGGTTTTATGCGTCCTAAGTAAATAAAGCCTGCGAAGTTAAACATTAACGATCTATTCGAAAGGGCGAGAGTGTGCACTGAAATGTCGTAAAGGAGTAGTTGGAAGTACTACGGGTGCGAATAATAGACGTATATAAAGACACGTAAATATTTGTAGGATGTACCTTTAATCATCTATATACTCGTATACAAAAATCTGTTATTACTTAGTGATTGGCGAAACCTCGCGGAGTAAAACGCTGAAATTTATCATGAAGAAAATAAGGAAAAACCTGAGAAGGGAAAATACTGATTTTTTTCGAACATGAGGATAATGCTGTTAGCTCTATTGGCTTTTACAGACATACCGGTTGGGTTGGGAAGGGAAGGGAAGAGGGTACTCTGTCCATGAAGAAATGCAAGCACTAAGTGGCTGCCTTTGAGGAAGTTACCGTAACCAATATTGAGTAAAAACGAGTAATAAATAAAATTACTTTTACAAATAAATAAGACAATGGACAAAACTTGCCTAACTTAAGATCTCATTTATTTATCTAACTAGTCACTCACAAGTTTGTTGGTTTACATGGACGTATACAAAGGGTAAAATTCAAATAAATTACTTTATACAGTCCACACAAACGACGTTTCGTTTTTCATTACCTTTTTTAAAGTAATTTTATTGTTTTATTGCAACTTTAAATCACATATTAGTGCTATAAAAATGTTGCTAATTATTATTTTTTTGATTGAGGTTGGAACAAAATAACACATTTAAGTATTTTATTCCGATTCATATGTACGTTTTTTGTTTAACGAAACGAATATAATATATAAATAAAAAATATGTTATAAAGAAAAAATACTGTGATTCCTATAAAATTGTTTTGATTCATTGAATGAAGCGAGCGAAGCGCTCTACTGGAGAGTTCTTAATTCTATGTCACAAATAGGCTCCCAAACGATTTGATTAAATGAGATGAAAATTTGCAAACATATAGCTATGATCACGTAGATGGCTTGAGATGGAAAAATTGACAAATTTCCCAAAAATTGACAATTAGGGTTACATGTAAAAAAAGTTTTTTATTTAATTAAATTAAATTTGTTTAGTTGAGTTAAGAAAACAATTGAAGCTCGCTTCGCTCAACATGTGAATACTACCGAGATCTTGTAGAGAACCGCTTTCAGATTTTTGTTGTAGCATTGGATTACTAGAGGTACCGTTATACTGTTTGTACATCTTTCCCCTACAGATGTCATATTCATAATGGAACATAATGCGTTATCGAAATAGCGATAAATAACTTTTCTCAATGATAGATCTACTTAGGTAATACCTTTCTTTTCATGTTCTCTTCCGTGCATATGTACAAAATTCCTCTTATTGGTTTTGGACTTCTTATGTCTGTAAGAATATAAATTTATTATTAAGAATTTTTCGTATTCTTGATTTGTATATCACTCAAGGTTTTACTGGTTTTACCTGGAAGAGGCAGTATTACAGTTTCTAACTGTCAATGCGACGCTTGTGGGTTTGAATTCCAGACGGGAGAATGAGAATGAGATGGCGAAAGAGTATATTTTTTTGTTGTCACCGCGACGCGTCTATCGACGCCCGCGTGCGACATTTGAGAAAATTGAAAGACAACGCGAGAGTTGGCGATGTTTATTGTTAGCCCAGTCCGATCGAAGGCTGTAGGCCGAGGTTCGAGCCCCGCTAGGGGGCGCCCCTGTAGCTTTTGGTTTTTATTTTCACAGGCAGCCATCCAGTGCCTGATTATTCCTCAGGGAAAGAGTACCCTC
>DWGR01005846.1:0-10108 GCA_018247715.1 Heliconius burneyi
TAGGAATAACAAGGCCGGCCGTGCCGTCTCAAGATGGTGGTGGACGGCATTCAGGTTGGAATGTAAGCCCCTGATATTGCAAAAGTCCACGTTTAGGGTGGTAGGGGTTGCCGTGGAGCGTACGCCTAGTTTGCCTTGTCTGCAGTTTTGTTTAATCATGCGCGGTACAGTGCCCTCCCCAGAATTCGAAGGGCAGCCTGAGTGAGTAGACTCAGGGAGGGATTCTCCAGCACCGGCGGTGCTGGTACCCTCCTGGGGTAGTATCTCTTTAAGTGCCGCTTTCATATTCCAAGGAGGGGTGGGGGTTGGGCTCCGGAGCCCGGCATTACCTAATGCGAAACGCAGCGGCATAAAGCCACTAGTTAACGCCGGTTTTAAATGCCGGGGGTGGTAAAAATAATATATGAACCAACGACCATTTCGGAAACTTCCTTTAAGCATCTCTATGGTGACGTATGTCATAGCATACATGCATAATACATTTCTTGATTTATTATCCCAAAAGCATTTGCCTTTCAAAATAAAAGCTATAAAATTATACCATCTTAGTAATTAATAAAAGTAAATATTTTTACTACCTTAAGTAAAGAATGCATACGAAGGATCTATATATGTACGTATGTAGAGAATCAAATGCTCATATACGTATATAATTGATAATTATATGTTTTCTCGTACTTATATAAAAATCCATATAAGTAAAGCAACTCAGTCTCAATATAGTATTATTGTAAGCTAACTTGCCATGTTATATACTTATTTAGAAAACGTATGTTTTAAAACTTTGAATGTAGCGGGACTCGAACTCGCACACCCTGGAAACCGACCAGGAGCTCTGACCACTGAGCCATACGTTCTCATCAAGCTACGTCAAAATTCTTATACGCTTGTTACAACTTATTTATGTAGCCGTGTTATTTCATGTGTGTGAAATCTTGCAACCTCGCGTAGGAAAATTATTTAATTTTAATTCTCAATTGTTGATATGTGCAACATTCTTATACAATTATTTTTATCATTTTGGTACAAATTACCATTTGAAGAAAATCTTGCTTTTAAAAAGATTTCTTAAGAATAAAATTAAATCAGTTTCACGCTTTATCCCGCACACATCACAGTAGGTAGACGGAATCTAGTGTACATTCCGTTCCCCACTTTCCGCCGAATTCAGGAGGCATTGAGTATTGAGTGGCGGAACTAATGCCGCACTTTGCCTCGACACCAGAGCGAACAAATAAAAATATACCTGCGCTACGTCAAATCAGCAATTAGTGAAATTGCAACAAAATCGAATAAGGCACATGTCTATGTAATAAATAAAAAAGTTCGAAACTTTCTACCAATACGTGCATGGTTACATAAAGCACTATGAGTTACGTAAGCTATTACCGGAGGAGCAATGAGACAAGGGTTTGCAAATTAGCTTCCAGCCATTTAACTTTATCGTTAGTTTTTGATGACAGCGTCACTGCCAGCCTCCGACGAGATGCCTGTTTGTTGGGTCGCTTTATCAGCGACCGGATGCAGCCGCTAGTCCGTGAACTAGTTAATGTTCTCTACACACACCGGCATGTAATTTTAATAAATAGCTTTCTATATAGTACAAAGTTCATAAAGCTTGAAAGCTTACTAAATTCTATCAAAAATACTTTTATTCGAAACTTTTTACTTAGGATTTTTAACTCTTTGTAAACTGTATCTCATTTTATCAATTTTCAAAGATTTTCAACTTGAGGACCCCTATACATAGACGTTGCCCTAGCGCCTAGCGGGAAAACCAAGGACACTCGGCAAACGGATCCAGAGCGAGGAGCGCCACTCGCTCCTCGATATTCTGTGATGAAATATGGACGACGGTAACTCGTAAACAACGCGCTTATCAACAAAATTAATATATTTGTAGCAAAGTTTTGACTCAAAATACTTATGTTGATACTATTATAAATAAAGAGTACAGTGCTACAAGCCGTGACAGTGAAAGTTTCAATTGTGGCTAGTTTTTATTTTTCTAAAATTCAAGCTTAGCTTGAGCCCTTTCATCTGATACCTCACTTGAACTAGCGGCAAAATTTGGTTTTGAATATAATAAAAGTTATAAAATATAAAATAAATATATGTACAAAGCTAGACAAAATCATAAACATAAATTGTAGAAAATAATATTTTTAGTATTTCAATGTAAAGAAAATAATAATCCGTGAAATTATTGATACTAATATAAAATTAATTATCTTAAATCGGTTATTTTAGAAATCTGTGCCAGCCAAGAATGGGAGCAAAAGCATGAAGAGATTTTTTTGAACTTTAACTGTGTCCCGCACTTAGCAGGGTGGGTAAGCAGAGGAAAATTTGTGTTAAAAGACTCCGTTCCCATTAAGATACTTCCGTTTTCCACTTTCCGACGAATTCTGAAGATATTGAATGTTGAGTGGCAGAACTCAACATTCAATACTAAGAGATGACTACTACTATACACAAAACAAACTCACTGTTTTTGACTATTACAAATAAAAAACAGATATTAAAATTTATTAACCTTAAGTCACTGTCTCAAATAATTTATGCAAAACCACAGAGCTAGTAGTAAATTAATATTCAGTTATTACATTCTAGAAGTTTGCGTTATTTGGCTTAGTTGCAGAGCAAACATGAAGATTGTTAGGTTGCATAATGCATATTAAACGAGTGCATCTTCTGTTTCAACTCGCAGATTTATGGTATACTAGTACTTATAATATATACTATTAAGTTCTGAAAATAATTATATAAAATTAATCAAGGTAGGAAAAAATGGCCGATTGTAGCCGTAGTGGCGCAGCGCACGGTTGGGTTCCCACTCGTGGGCATGACATATTTCATCCTTTCATCTCGCTCTAGTTACGAGGCAAATGAGGCAGCGTTGATAACAGTCACTTAAATCATAACGTCTCAAGAATTCAGCTAAAAATGGGAAAATGTCTTAATGGGAAACGAGTGTCTTAGCACTAGATTCCCAAGTTCCCTCTGCCTGTCCTGCGATGAGCGGGAAATACGTTTATAATAATTATACAGTAAATAATAAGTTTATTAATAATAAGTTTATAATAATTATACAGTAAAATACAACATGAAGTTAAAAAGCTACTTATTTTTGTGAAGCTAAAAAATAAAAAAAGAGTTTAGTTATACATACTTCTTTCACGTTTAAAAAAATAAAAGTTGACAAAATATTGCTGAAATGAGTTTAACGTTTACTACGTATTTATAAAATAATATTTTATTGTTGGTAAAATAAATAACCGAAACAAACGCGGCAAATACAATTCCTTAATTATTGGGAATTTAATTCGTATTCAATTACAAATCAAGGAACTAATAGCGATGCGTTCAACGGAAAGCTTCTTGTTGATTTTACCAAGTCAGCTAAATTCATTTCGGTGCTCTCAGCGAAGTTTTAATTTTATGGTACATTGCCAGAATTTAGTGTTATTTCTAGAAACAGTTCCTATAATTTAATATATTCTTTAACATACATATGTTTCCGAACGTGGTGATAATATTTAGTAAATAAAAATATACTTATAAGTTTTTGTACCCACATTCTAATATGATTGACTTATGTTCTTGATATAAATGTCAAAGATATATAAGTTTTAAATGTAAATCATAATTATGTAAAAGTTTTTAATGGAAAAATTAAAAAATTAAATTAGCTTCACGCTGTGTTCCGCACACAAAAGGGTAGGCAGAGGGAAACGTGTGTTAAGACACTCCACTTCCCACTTTCTGCCGAATTCTGGAGGCATTGCGTGTTGAGTGGCAGAACTCAACGCCACGCTTTGCCTCGATACTAGAGAAGAAAGAAATGGAAATATAAACGTAAATAAATATTTCACTTCCTTGAGTGGCGATCGAACCCACAACCGTCGCCTTACAGTCACACCCTTGTGCCGTTACGCCATGACGGCCTCATGAAGTTTTATATATAAATCATAATTATTTAAATTCTTTATGCACATTCATTATGGGTATGTACAAAAAAAAATGTAAAATACCAAAATTCCAAGACTCAAACGTTACTACAGACGTTTGCGTAAAGCTTGGACATTACTGAATGTAGAATAATAATGCCTCTTAACTTAAATTTATGTTTGATTGTTAAGTCAAAAATATATGTTAGGATTTTAGAAAAATGGCTTATTATTTTAAGAAATCTATAAAAGGCGAAAAGTAAATGATGTTAATAAAGAAATACAAAATAACATTTAATATCCTAAGATTGTAAACAAGATCCAAAAAAACGAAAGTTTTAATACAATCAAGTACTTAATAACTACTTGGCCTTTGAATTTACAATATGAATTATATAGGAATTATACAATGAACTACACTTAAAATTCACTTTCAACTTTTAAGGCAAGTATTCAATATTTATGTAAGAAGGTTATAATAAATGTGATTAATATTATAAAGGCGGTCTATGTTAATTCCGTCAAAGTTCATAACTCAGAACATTCACGGAGTTCGTTATCATCTTTAAAATAATTCAAATATGAATTTTCATGAAAACTCGTCGATTGGTTTCCACCAATTGAATAAACTCCGTCTTTCCAGCGTCTGGCAGAAAGCTAAATGTGATTGTGTCTTTTTCATAACTATTAACTTTTTAACAAATTGAGGCAAGGTAAACAAAAACTTCCTTTTTTTACGTCATTGTATCAAAACTCATCGTTCTTTCACTTGTTTATTTATTGAAGTTTGCATTTATTAATTCTTGTCTATTAATGTACCACCCATGAATTCTATATTTCATTATATTATGTTCTACTTATAAAACGCGTTTATTTTTCTTACTCTAAATAAAATTTCTACGACATATTTAATATTACACCGTGACCAGTAAACTAAATTGCAATTTCTCTTCAGAGCGGTTTGGGTGCATCATGGAAATGAGCCCATTTTAAATGATGGCGGTCGGTGTTTGTTCGCTTTTTACTAGCTTGAAGTAGTTTTATGATATTGTAAATATTAAAATGGAATCTTGCATTTGAAATGACGGTATTTAAAACATTTATAAAGAAACCAAATATTTTGTGTTAATATGATTGTTCTATTATAATATTTTAACCAGTCAATATTGTTTTGCATAGCTTACCATTAGCTATACAAAACAATATTTTCCTCAGTGGAATGCAACACAACATAAATTCGTGCACTCTCATTGATCTTTATTTTAATCTTTCTAAATTATGCAGCTTAGAATGTTGAACTGTACTTATACGAAATATCTAGAGATACATATATTATAATTTCTACTTCCAACAATGAGAAGCAATTTTAAAAATTATATATATATATATATATATATATATATATATATATATATATATATATATATATATATATATATATATATATATATATATATATATATATATATATATGCATAGAATACATATTATATAGAAAATATAATTAATTCGTCTTCAGCAGCACCTGAAAATGTGAAAGTTATACAATACCTGTCAATTGTATTTTATTTGCTTGTTGACGTACGAACTGTCGATGAAAGGTTATTTCTATCGCGATGTAACCTACCTCGCCGTGTCTGAGCTCCTGGGACTCGGCCAGGCGACCATTGTACGTCACTACTGCGATTATTTTCACTGTGCAGTTCAAACTGCTCTAGAATTCGATGTTTAGATAGAGATGAAAGAGTTTGTGTCCAAGCTGAATGTAATGGCCTTTTAGGTTTTCGAGTTAAGAATAGGTTACGTAGCTGTAGGATAATACTTTTGAATACTGTTAAAAATGTTTGGTAATGTGTTCTATGATTATTCGTTTCCTTTTTTAATTTCTCTCTTATTCCGCATATATCGAGATAGACAGAGGTATGTATCTAATGACTTTAGGTATGGTATTAGCTACTAAGGTGCACAGAATGCTTAATTTTCTCATATGATGTTACATTAGGTGTAGCTACCTAACTCACAAAGAACAAATCAGCAATCAATCAGAACGTACTTAATATATAGTCTATATCGCATCTCCACAGCATTATTATTTCCTTACATTTCTCCATTTTAATAACCACGTTTCGCTGCTATATAACAGCGTCGCCACCAATAGTGCATCATGTACGGCCAAACCCTTTTTTTTGCCATCTCATCAATGTAGGCATTATCCCTGTTTTTACATCCCCTTCATATCTTTCACCTCTACTGAACATACTTCCCAGGTATACCATTCATTCACTTGATCTAATATCTTATCATTTACGTTGATCTTGCATTCCGTCCTTTTTTTTTTCATTTCTTTTATATATCAGATATTGATTTCTACTCAATACAAAATTTATTACAAGAATATGTACAATACATTATTTGAGACAAATTTAAATAAAAGCTATTTTTAATTAAAAGGCGTGACTTACAAGGAAACCAATGCTGAGTGCTATAATTTATAACTCAAACATAACGGATGAGTTCAACGAATTTTAATATTTATCTTATAAAACAAGTTAGATTACCTTTCTAATTAAGTTTGGGAGCTTTTAATAGAAAACTAAGTTACCTAAGCCGTAAAGTTACAATGACACTCACTCTGAACTTTCAACAACACATGAAACCTACATTAATTTTAGTTTCATGCTCCCAATTAACCCGCTCTACGTCGTGATGGGATGCAAATAACTGTAGTGGGCTTATAATGCTAATATAATGCTAAGTCTAGTACAACTAGACAGACATCCGTTAATGAATCCACGAGCTTTTTAGAGATATTCATGCTTTGTAAGATATAGTCTTTCATGTGCAATTTCAATCAATTGGTGATCAAGTAAACACAATTATAACATTTTAATCTGTTTTCGGTTTTGTTACTTTTATACTTATATAGCAAAACTGAAAACTGATCTTAATAAATTAATCGCTAATAGTCTACTTAAACATAAATTAACATTAAAATAAATATAAATCATTTTGAAACTGGCTTAAAACAACTAAATCGAAATATTTCTGCCAGCGTTATATTTGACATTTTCTCAAGTGTCTTATTCTTGCTTGATCTTACATTTAATTTAAATAGAAAGAAAAGAAAAAAAGGGACCGTCGTGGCGCAGCGGCACAAGGATGTGACTGTAACGCGACGGCTGTGGGTTCGATTCCCACTCGAGGAAGCGAAATATTTATTTACGTTTATATTTCCATTTACTCCTACTTAATTGAATATCATATATTTAAAATGTGCTAGAATCAAAAGCATATTAAGGTTAAGGTGGCAATATTCACAAATTGTAAAATACGCCTTTCACGCTATCGGTCGCTTTGCAGTGAGTGCGCTTGAACATGTGTAACGTGTATCGAGGTCACCAAGGCGCATAGGAATTGACTATTTCTCGTAATGGAACGATAAGTGCTCTTATATGGTAGCTATTTAGCTAATCATAGCTATTTGTTTTTTGTAATTACGTACTCCTATATAAACATTAGTGTATATTGTGATGTAATTTATGGGGTAATATTCTTACCAGCAGTACGGACTTGCTTGAATAGATGTAATTGTTTTTCCCTCGAGAGGGAAATTGAACCCACACTATTGCATTTGCAGTCATACTTTGGTCCACTGCCTTCAAATTGATATTTAAATTCATTTAAGTTGCATAGAAACTAGAATAATGGTTGAGTTTATATTGTTCATATATGTTCTTTCCAGTATAATAGTCAAATTTGTACTAAAAAATGAAAAAGAACTGTATTATTTAAGCAGTTAAAAATCGAAACGAAATCCTAATTTATTTCGTTTGGTCTTCTTTATCTCTATGGACGATAACAAATTATTGTAATCTTTATTAAATTATTTATTTAAATTGAATCTATGCTAAATATATTTGAATAAATAATTAATATTTAATTAAAAATATAGTTAATTAATCATGATAAATAAATTAATCATACGAGTATATTTGAAACAATGGAGAGTGAAAAATACTCAGAAAGCTAACGATAGTAAGAAACGTTGGCGTGAAGCCAGCATTGGCGATAATTCTACCTTTTTACTGTTGACAACATTTCTCAACTAAAAATATTTTTATATTACAAGCAAGTATCCATCTAACAACTTAATTTCTTCAGAAACGTAAACAACATTGTTCACTTCAAATGCAGGATTTGTATATAATTTTTTTATAACGTTTGAAATTTTTGTAATGTTTTTCTTGATATATACTGTTCATTTAAAATCATCCACACCACCTGGATACGTGGCACCCTACTACTGTGCAGTTTCGTAGAAATTTCCTTCCGCGCGCCACGGAACTGTGGAATGGCCTACCCGCGGCAGTATTTCCAGGTCGATATGATATGGGTACCTTCAAAAAGCGCGTCTACCTCCACCTTAAAGGCCGGCAACGCACAACTCACCTCAACCTTAAAACTGATTCGGTATATAGTCGGTAATAGCGCGTTTTCCTAAAAAGTGACTATTCAAATAAAAAAAATGAAAATTTACATGTATTTTAGAAAATTATAGAAGAAATTGCTAGTAAATAAAACCTACCCAAAAGGTTTGAGTATAACATTCTAAAATTACTTCAATTATATTTCGTAAACAAGCATACTGTTTGAGCGGGCGTAGCCGCTGTCGGGCTGCTAGTAATAAAAAAATAAATACTCAGGGCAAAAATAAATTTATCGATATTTGAATAATAATAATTGTTCGTTGCGCCGTTCATCCTCAGTAAGGAACTTAAACAAATTATACTGGCAACCCTCCATAATTATTATTCAACCTCTATCCCGGCATATCGAGTAAAATTGTTCCGAAATTACTTTTATTAAAAGCATTTCTTTCCCACCCTCGAACCAAAGTGCTAAAGTAGAGCAAATGGGCTGGAATTGTTTGAGGAATAAATTATAAAGCAGAATTATCGTAAGTAATTCATGAAAATGTACAGGAATAATTGAATAGCATTGTCAAATTAATTATATGACTAGTTTTATTTAATTTCTTACAAAACAGATTAAAAATGTTATCTGTTCCATAATATTGTTGTTACTATTTTTTGTCACTTGTGAATATAATGGAAATATCTAAAAGTTTTATTTAAAAACTACCATAATATTCTGTCTTTTTACATTAGAAATATTGGTTTTTAAAATGTAAAACAAAGATATTCAAATTTCAACGTTTCATATTATTTTAATTGATATTGAAACAATATAAGAAATGCTAAGTTAATACGATATACCGCAACTTCGTATATATTTAGTCGTCAACGTGCCAACTATGGACACACATTACGAATTACGATTCGCGTTTATTTATTTATTATTCCGTGCATTATTCAAATTTATATAGTTTTTATAATTATAATGATCGAGGCCAGTCGATCGGCCTTTGTGTCGGCCATTGTGTGTTCGGATCTAACTCGGGGAAATAAAATATTTAATATTTTAATTTCCTCACTTTAGTAACCAGGAAAAGCGTGGTATTGAGTTACGCCATTTAAAGCAGAAAGCGGAAAATAGAAGTGTCTTAATGTGGAACAGAGTGTTTTAACACTAGGTTTCCCAGCCCCCTCTGCTTCCGCTATGTGCGGGATACAATGTGGAACAACAATAATGATCGAAGTTTCAACAAATTTGACATCTCAAATTAACCTTTGTTTAGGTGTGACCCTTGCGACTTTCACGTACATACAATGACCGGTAAAGTTTGTGACCCAATTCCAACTTTGCGCCTTAATCCAGTTGTCAGTGTGGGACTGCACTAACTCTTTAATAAAATAAAAACAATAACTTCTGGAAAACTATTTATAAACTTTTTTAATTTAAGCGTTATAAAATGATGTAATATTATATAAGCGAGAAACAGAGCGAGGAAGAAACTAATTATTTAGATTGAGAATACATTATGATTCAACATCTCGAATCCCATTATACTGTCACAGACGTATTACTCCACCTACATTTCAAATTAGTAGACTTGGCAGTGACAGTTCAGTTTTTTTATATGGTAAAAGCATGGCAAACGAGCGTACGGGTCACCTGATAGTAAGTGATCACCGCCGCCCACGACACCGCGTAACACCAGAGGAGCTACTGGTGCGTTGCCAGCTTTTGGGGTGGCT
>DWGR01005847.1:0-10107 GCA_018247715.1 Heliconius burneyi
AAAGAAATCTAAAGGATTGAGTCAAAACGGCTACACGACTTGAATTTATTTTTAAATATGTTTTATTTGTATGTTACATAATGATGCACTCTAACTCTTGCGGTTGTGGACCTTGTGGGTCTGGTGGGCTGAGTTTCGTCACTCAACATGCAAATGTCTTCAGTATTCAGCATAAAGTGGAGAGGGATGAGCATCCCAATAGAGTCGAAGTATCTTTACACAAGGCTCCCAGGTTCCCTACCTTGCTATATGAAAGATGTAGCGTGAAGTTGAAATATAAAGAATCTAATAAAGTCTTGATAATTTTTTATGACTTTTTTTAAGTATTTATATTTTTCATTTTTTTTTGTTGAGATTTATCTAAAATGATTACGAGCACTTGAGGTAAAGCCTTAAGAACAATTTAATTGCCACCTTTGACGTTTATTACTGTGGAAAAAGGCCGTTTAATTTTCATTCACCTTATTTACAATCTTTTTTTTAATCTGTTAGCCGGCCAGTTACAGCTAATTTGAAAATAAAGTAAACAAATTATTATTTTTCTCAATTTACTTTCATATCGCTTTATAGGTGCAACAATGATTTAATTGCATTGTCAAAACCACTTTTTATTTTATTATTTTCTACGCTTACGCTGTATCCTGCGCATAGCAGGATAGTCAGAGGGAACCTGGGAACCTAGTGTTAAGATATTCCTTCAAAATTTTCCGCTGAATTGTGAAGGCATTGCGTGTTGAGCGGCGGTACTCTGCGCTTCGCTTTGCTACAAGAACAAGTTAAATATTTAAAGATATGACGGAAGATCATTCACATACTTTTATTGTATCTCCAGACATATTTAAAAAACTGTATATATATACTGTATATATATTCTGTATCATATAACTGTATATATGTATATTTGCCATTGATTTGCCAAATTGAGCGATATAAATACTTTCTGAAATTAGATATAGCTTGATGGTAAACGCTAAGAAAACAATTTGGAAACATCTGATTATAAACGCTGTGGTTATGATGAAATAAATCAAATCAGCTTAATCAGTGAAATGTAATTTATGTCACTTCTTCAAACCCACAACCGTCGCTTTACAGTCACACCCTTGTACTGCTGCGCCACGACAGCCTCAACCAATCAATTGAAAACAATGGTTATTTATGATTTCATTGCATATTCGAATAAATATATCCATTTTCCTTTTTTTGTAAGAAAAAGTACTGAGCCATAGCAACATATTTCAGATTCTGGTAAAAAATTAATAACGGAGTGACTCGACAATATTTATTACTATCCTCTCCATCTATCCTAAAAGATATATGCGGAATAGAGCGTGAAACTGAAAAAAATAAACAATATTACATAGATAATTACATCACTTTCCACGGCATCGCCGTTAACCTACCCGTTTTAATCTGATTTTTTCGGATCCACCCGGATATCGGCGAACGACTAACGGTCCACTTAACCGAATCTATTGAATGACCCACCCGACACTAACTACTGGTTTCAAATCTTTGTCGGACTTTATTTTTATTAGTTTGTAAATTACATTCCTTAGTACATAAAAAAGTTTCTCTTTTTTTATATAAGGCTGGTGTTTACTTACTTTGAGGCCAGTCGTGGTACAGGGGCATAAGCGTGCGTCTGTAAAAGCGACACGTTACGGATTCGATTTCCACTCAAGGAAAGGAAATATTGACAGGAATATGTCTTATCCCTGGGGTTTGGGAAATGGAATGTGCGATACGACAACCGTTACCATGACTCATCACTTAATTTGGGGGCTGGGACAAAGTCACGTTACGTCGCGTCGCGACGAACTCGTTCATCTTTGTTGTTGTGTTGTATTTTGTGTCTGTGTGTTGTGTGTTTATATATAGTGTGTCTCTAGATGTTTCTATATAGTGTATATAAGAGATCAAAAATATATATGAACCATTTGAATTAAATCATTGTTACATTGTTTACTGTGCCATCGAGAAGCAATGGCATTTTTTTTTCTGGGAATCTAAATGGGAACGGAGTGTCTTAACGCTAGGTTCCCAGGTTAACTAAAAACACAAAAAAAATATATTAGAGAAACTAATGTACTCTCACGCTTCTGGGGAAATCCTCTAATTACACTACACTCTAGAGTAAATGTAAATTGTTTTGTTTCATTAACTATTCAATTATTCAAATCTAACCTATTATTGCTTGTAATTAGCGAATATAATTAATTTTGATCATTGCAAATTATAATAACATTCTACATACATTAGACTGCACGCGGCATCTCTCGCGTCAACTATACAATTATAACTATTTGATAACTTCCACAATATTCACACTGGTTAAATTTTACATCCTGTAGATCCCACAGATAGCAAAAGCAACCTAAAAACTTAGTGTTCAGACACTCCGTTCCCATTAAGGCACATCCAGTCATCTAGAATTTGGCAACAAAAGAACACACTTCCGTTCCCAATTTCTGACTAATTCTCGAGGTACTGCTTGTTAACTGACGGAACTCAACGCTGCGCTTTGTCTTATTACCAAAATCAGGAAATGAAATAACAAACGAGCAAATTAAAACAAAAAATATTGCGCAAATAAAGAAAATTTTTAATAAGAGTTTTTTCTAAAATAATATTTATCAAAACAAAATTGAGCTCAAAAATTTTCTTACGTACCGCTCCATACACACTTTTGTCATTCAACCTATCATACAAAGCCTTCCCATATTTAGAAGAATACATAAAAGAATTTTTCCTTTAAACCGCAGTACAGCAAATATATATTACGGAGATTACTAAGAGTGGTTTTAAAAACCAACAGGGAGTCGCATTCCACCCCGTTGTAATTAAAACATTACCATGAAATAGATGCAATATTCAAAATAGCAAGTCCTGCGGGAGGCGAACGAGATTATTCGAGGTTTGTATTTTGTGTTTCCGCTGCCAACGTTTTATACGGATTGTTAAGTTGAAGATGTAATTTAGAGAATTAGTCTTTGACTTCGTAGAGGCCGTCGTGGCGCAGCGACACAAGGGTATGACTGTTATGCGACGGTTGTGCGTTCGATCTACACTCGAGGAAGTGAAATGTTTATTTACGTTTGTATTTCCATTTCTTCGCTCTGGTGTTGAGGCAAAGCGCGGCTTTCAGTTCGGCCACTCAACACACAATGCCTCCAGAATTCGGCAAAAGTGGGGAACCGCAGTGTCGTTACACTAGATTTCCCTCTGACTACTATGCTGTGTGCGGGATACAGAGTGAAGATGACATCATTTTATGTTATATTAGCTTTAACTTGCGACTTCGCCCACGTTGTGTATAGCTAAAGTTCTCATTAAAGACACTTTGGGATACAAAAAGATTTTTTCAAATCGTACCAGTTGTTCTTGAGATTAGCACGTTTAACCAAGCAAAATCAATAGTTTTATTACTTTAATATAAAAGAAGTATAGAGACTCGAAAGATCAAAGATCAATAGCTTATACATAAATATTATATAACATTGTTACTATAATAAAATTTGTGCAGTTGGAATGTATGAACATGCGATTCATATCGCACTTATTTTTTTCATACTCCACGTATTTATGAGCATCTAACGTCTCTCAGAGGACGTATAACGAGGACGAGAAGGGGCCACCAAGTGGAAAAGGGCAGAGAGACAGCGTCTAACTGTAAGCGCAACGGTTGTTAGTTCAATTTCAATTTATTTATTTTTAAACTTCAAAACGTTTTTTTAACTTCAAGCTGCATCCCGCACAAAGCAGGATAGACAAAGGGAATCTAGAAACCAAGCTCTAAGACACTCTGTTCATATTAAGACACTTCGGTTCTCCAATTTTCAATAAATTCTTGAATATTGCCTGTCGAGTGGTGTTCCTAAACACGCCGCGCAATAACTATTTCATAGTGGAAATCGAACTCACAACCCGTCGCATTTACAATCGCACACTGGTACAAATGCGCCACCACGGCATCAAATCTCCTCTTCATTTTCAATTTCAACTCGAGGAGCAGCGTTGAGTTCTGCCAATCAACACGCATTATCTCGAATTCAAGCAGAAAGAGAACAGCGGAAATTGGGCACACAAAAATAACCCTAACGCTACATTTTTAGGTCTAAATAAATTAAAAAAATATTTTTATTCACATATAAATCTAATCTGATAACAACATAGGCAAAAATACAATCTATTACAGTGAGTCCAGAACAATTTTGTAATAGTAGAATAAGTACAATTTGTTGTGAACCCTTTACTTTGTATTCTCCTGTAGTCCGTGCGAGGATAAATTATAGTTAACCCTTACCGAAATCAATAAATGCCTCCCAGCTCTTTTCATTACAGTACAAGGGTGAGGTGATCAAAATTGGTAGAATAAATTACATTGAGCAACTTTCTTTTCAACTTACACGCCTTTTAGGAGTTCAGTAATAAGTTATTACTATTTATCTTTCTTCTCTACATATCACTATATTTAATTATTACCTATATTTTCTATATTAATGTTATAAAACATGAGGCCGTCGTGGCGCAGCACGCAATACGCAATGCCTCCAGAACTTGGCAGAAAGTGGGGTACGGAGTGTCTTAACACTAGGTTCCCTCTATCTACCCTGCTATGTGCGGGATACAGCATGAAGCTGAAAAAAAACTTATAAAACTGAAGATGTTTGGTTGACCGCGATAATTTGAAAAACTACTTGCATTCGATTTGGAAAATTATTATTTAAATCAGCTTCACGCCGTATCCGGCACCTGCACCTGCACACAGCAGGGAAGGCAGAGGGAACCTAGTGTTAAGACACTCCTTCAGTTAATTATTGTTGTGCTAAATAGTATTTTTATTGAAGAAAGCTATACAAAAGCTAGTAAGCTTGTTAAAAAGCCGACTCAACGCTTATGTTGAGTCTTATTGTGGATGTGGATGTAGATATGTTAAAATAAAAAAAGAAATACTTTGAATGTTTTTATTGGGTTCTTGTTTACACAAAGGTTGGATAGCGGATATGAATTCTAACTGTTATAACTTTATAAATTGATTTACAGTATTAAAAGTGTATGAGTAAATGTATAGCGCCGACCAATCGTTACACGATGGCGCGATACCCTGGATGTATTTTGTTTGAATGAAATAACAATGTATTAGTCATACATACGTCCTAATTATTTCCATTTCCCTACAGGAGCGAAGCCGCATAAAACTATTGTCATGTTCAAAGCTCAGAATTAAGTTAAGTCTTGATGGGAACGACGTTTTAACACGTGGTTCCCAGGTTCTCTCTGTATTCTCTGCTATATAAAGGATACATCGTGAAGTTAAATTTTGCTGTAGCTATATCAATTTTAATAATATTATCTGATATGTCTTGCTTTAGCTATTTATACTACAATTTAATCAGTCGAGTTTTAAAATGTAATAGTAAAATGACTTTTAATCTATAGAATTGAAGGAAAAACAGCAAACTCCTGAAATAAAAATATAAATAAATTTACTTTCATTTTATATGCATCTATACAAGTATAAGCTTCTTGAGCGAGGCAATCTCCTGTACACGCAGGCTTGAGACATTCACGTCGTCACGAGTGGCGGTGTATTACAGTGGCACTCGTTATAAAGTTCTTTGCCCTGAAATTTCTTTTACGAAACAATGTTTTTCTTTGTTTTCGTTCGCAATGATTTGACTGAGACTGAGACCTTTAATGTACTGTCCGTAGTACTGTACGCTAAAATAAAAATAAATAAAATACTCTTTATTGTACAGTAGAAAGACAAGACACATACATGTATTAATACTTAGAACAACAGTACAATAGGCGGCCTTATCGCTAAGAGAGCGATCTCTTCCAGGCAACCTTTGGGTAGAGGAGAGAAAACTTTGTCTGGAAAGGGAAGGGGTGTACAGAGCTTATATCTAGTTTTATATACACACATATAAATACATACATATATACATAGATACATACATACACACATAAATATATAAGTAAATACATACTACTTTGCTTATAAACATAGATTCATAAAATAAACTTTTTCTTTTTTTATTATTAGAAGACAGAAACAAGAACGAGAAATAAATACAGAAAATATTGATATCAGTATTGATTATACAATTGGCACTGGCATTGGTACTTATAGCGTTAAATAATAATCTTTCAGCCTCTTTTTAAACACTCATACTAGAATAATTAGTTCTTATTTTTGTTTTGTTTCTTTTTTGTAATAACAAGAACAAATTTACTGTTTCAAAATGAGCAATAATATAAAATGTTTTTTAACTTTACGCAATTTTCATAACGTGCGATACCGTACTTTATCTACCAAAGCGAGTGAACCTACAAATGTCGTATTTACAATAACACGCTGTATCACTGCGCCACAACTGACAAAAGTAATCGAATGATTAATGTCCTTAAAATCTATTTACTTTTATGTAACTGAGCTTGTAACAAATATACATAGCTTATTAGTTACTAGATAAGGAAATATTTACAATTTGTTTTGTACCAACTTCTGGAAAGAAAGAGGTTTTTCTTACAGATTTTTTTTTTTACAGAATTCGGATGTATTTTTTTATGTTTGTTACCTCAGAACTTTTAGATTGGGTGAATCGATTTTGACGATTCTAAAGCTGGTGCTTGCCATGTGGTCTCATTTTAATTTGATCCATTTTTGACAATGGTATCCATGGAGTCTTAAATTTGCATTGAGTATGTGCGTGGCAAATGGACGAATAAGTCAATATCCTTACCCTATCCAAACGATTTTGAGGACTCTTTTCTTTTTTAAAAGCATACTTCAAGAATAGGTTGATAAAAGTTTGGTTAAATTCTGATTATGGAATACGTTTAAAATTGCAGAAGTTGATTTGAATCAGCATAACTGTGTTCTGATGGTTTTTTACTCAACATTAAAAGAACAATTGCAATAAAATAAAGATTGAATATATCTAAAAAGTCTGTAATGTGAATATAGTTTTTACATAAATTATACATTCAACACCATAAATATCGTGCCGACTATCACAATCCACTTTTATCAATTGTTCGTCTTCTCTTACTTATGTTCTTAGCGTTATTGAATATAGGAAAGTATAACTTACTTTTATAATAAAAAATAATAGACATAATTAAGGATTAAATGTAATTATTGGAATTTGGGACAGTGCAGCTGTAAACGCGGTAAGTTGTGAGTTCGATTCTCCGAGGACATGAAATACTTAGCAAAGTGAACCAACAGAAATGAAGAGAAAGTGCGAAACGGAATTTTCTTAATGGAAATGCAGTTTCTTTACACTAGATTGCCAGTTTCTCTCTCCCTACTCGGCTATGTGCAGGATACAGCGTAAAAAGATACATATGTAAATATTAATAAACTTCACGCTGTATCCCACATAAAAGCAGTGTAGGCAGGAGGAACCTAGTGTTAAGACCCTTGTTTCAATCAGTTGTCCTCATTTTTAATTTTAGATCACTGTAATGATAAATTACTTATATAGTACACTTATCGCATCTAGTTAATCTTAAAGTCAAATTCTAAATCCTCTAAATATTCTGGGTAAGTTCTGTCGGAGGCCGCTTTGCGTTGCTAATGCTTAAGGTCAAAATGTTTGCTTATTATAATTCTATGGAAGTGTTTATGCGTGAAAGTTTGTGTTATTGTAATCTTTTTCATGATGAAACAGCGTAAAGCTGAAAAAAATGCTTTTTTTTTCAGCTTCACGCTGTATCCCGCGTATTAAACAATAGACAGAGGGAACTTAGCGTTAAGACATTACGTTTCCCTCTTTCTGACAAATTTTTGAGGCATTCAGTATTGATAGGCGGAACTCAACGCCGCGTTTTGAATAGAAACCGGAGCGAAGAAAAGAAAATATAATTTAAATCAAACGTTATATTTACTCGAGTAAGGATCAAGCCCACAGTCAGTCGTGTTTACAGTCACACACTTTTGCCCCTTCGCCATGACAGCCTCAATTTTCAATATTAATTGGATTTTTTATTAAAATTGAATATTAATTAGAATTTCTATTAAAATATAGCAGAAAAATTGTAGCAAAATATTTTAATTACTTTTTAATAAAGAATAGCCTTACAAATTAGTTATTAGTTAGTAAATTTTCGGTATAAAATAATGCTGGTCACAGATAAATAATTTTAATCATGAATTTTACAGGTCTTCCATTCAACATCAGTTGCGTAGTAGGCCAGCGTCTGCACGTAAGCGTGATATAACCATCACGCTTACGGGTTCGGTCTTCACTTTTGGATACGATTACTTATTTTCATTTCTTATGGCGGATCTCAACACGGTGTTTTGAGATACGCCATACGAAGAAATGAAAATAAAACAATGTCTTGAAAGTTGAGCCGAAACGTAGGGAACAATATATCTCAAGATCAGTATCCCTCTGCATATATGTGGGATTATAGCGTGAAACTTAAAAAAAAACTATAAAAAATGTAAGTAATGTATTATAATATTACATAAGGTCTTGTCAAGACCGGGAATCAAGTTATCGGAAACTTCTCCATTAGACAGGTATTACCCATGAGAGGTTCTGTTACTTTTAGCTAAGAGACACTTAAGAAACAGTATTTTGTTTTCAAAATCTGCTAACTAATTTATCTCGTCAAAACAAAATGCTTATGTAATTTAGATCACCTTTCCCATGGGATTTTCTTTTTTTTCATGTAAATAATGACCTTTCATTTTTTAATAAATTACGTAGCACAGTACGTATAAATTGATATACATAATTGACATGATTTTGAATCGTCAATAGTGTGATGCCAGGTTTTCTCTTCCAAATTGCCTGCCACCTTAGTTGGAAATATAATTACCAGTTTTTATTTCGCCTTACGCTGTAATTTGCACATAGCGAAAACCACACAAAGCGAGAAACCTGGGAATCTGCGCCATGACTGGCCTCATAGATAGGTCCTCGTAATATATGGCGCACTCTTTCTTTCCAGACAAAAGTCAAGAGAAAACTAAATATTATAAGCTTTCTCGTACTTATAGTGTATTTAAGCCTTACATTGTCTGTAAAATATTAATGCAGTATCTTGTACAATAATTGTTCTTAAATACGCAAATGTGTGTATTTATAATTTAAATAGTTCTGGTTCATTATGAAATTGAATAATTAAATCCTCATATATGAGTACGCTTGTAAATAAATTTTCTATTGATACTACCAGGAAAGGGTCATAGTCCTAGGAAGGGTCTTCCAATTAAACTTTGACCTATCGCTAGTTACAATCATTCATATTCCCTGCGTGTTGCGTATTTATTTAGAACTTTTATCTTTTAGACACTTATAATAATTATTATGCCAAAATTTCATACAAAACATTGAAAAAAAATAATTTTCTCCTTGTGTATCTTTAATTACGTTTCAAGGTCTCTTTATATTTGGATTATGTATCATTTTGATTTTATTTTCTATTAGACATGGCGTGACGAGTACAGGAACCGCCGCGCTTTGTTTTGTTTCCAGGGTGACTAAGTAAAAATAGCTCATTCCCCAGAGTCAAATCGAACCCACAATCATCGCTTTTACATTCAGAAGCCAGCCCGCTGTGCCGTGATGACCTCAATACAAGTATAATAACAAAATACATTTATATAATTCTACGAAGCGCTTCAAACATGTATTGAGTTCATTTAAATTGGCAGTAATACTTACACATAACCTTATTAACCGCGCTTAGAAGGCACTTACCTCTGAAAATTATATGGAAACGTACTTAAATTTAATATTATTAAATTTAATATAAATAAGATCATATTCGCCTTCCACTTTACTTCTCATATATGCATGTTGACTGAAGGAACTCAACGAGTGGGAATCGAACCTATAACCCTTCGCGTTCACGCACGTCTGTGCATTTGTTCCACGACTGACCTCAATAAGCATATTCGTATAATTACTATTTCTTATAGTAAATATTTTTCAATAATATATAATACGTTGATCTTAAAAAAGATTGTAGGTTTATAGGCTTAGGGAGCCTAGTTGTATAACGTAAAATAAAATAGTAACAAACTTAGGATTACACCCGCCTTTACGCCTTTTTTCAGTTGACAAGACAAATCAATAG
>DWGR01005848.1:0-10107 GCA_018247715.1 Heliconius burneyi
TAATACCTAATAGAGATATATTATATACATTATACAATATATAATCATCCTTCGGCCTCTATATAAGATATATAGAGGCCGTGCCGTCATGGAAACAAGTCACAAGGGGCACAAGCGTGTGACTGTATCGCGACGGTTGTGGGTTCAATGCGGTTCGGGGGAATGAATTATTATTTATTAATATTTTCATTTCTTCGCTGGTACCGCTCATAAGCTCCACAAATCATCGGTGTTAATATATATCGATCGATGATAATAATATTAAGTAAGTACATAAATGCATGACTTTGGTTGCCATTACTCGACCGTGTTAAAGAAATCCCTAAAACTAAATCAAAAGATCTTTATTTTTAACATTTGTTGAATTCTCAAGATTTGCTCATAAAAAAAACTTTTAGCCTCAAATTTTTTTATAGCAATTGCAGTGTTATGCCCTTATGTTAGATATAAACTTCAAATAACAGATATTCTCCAAGGTAAATTAAAATGATTTTGTTATATAAAAAAATAGATTTTTTTATATTGTTATGGTTACGAATAGTGTAACTTAAATTCTAAATATTTCAACAAAGCTTACTAAAATAGAAACTGCCAGGTTATGTTATTTTTCGACCAAATGATTGCCCGCAACGGCTGCCAAAAAAAAAGTTCCAACAACCTGCAGCGCGTTAAAACCCTCTGGTTTACAATACACATTCTCGTTGGGCAAACCAGAGATCCGTGTTTCTATTTCGATTACTGGAATATTGAAAATAAAATATAGCCGCTATCATATTTCCACGCGACAGACGGAAATAAAGCCTGCCGACAAATCAACACGGCTGCGCTTCACGGTCTCGTCGACAAAGAATTGAAACTCTATCTGTAATCTTTCGGTGATTTGTTTAAAGCATACACATATAATCGAAAATGTATATAGGTAAAAGAAAAAATAAGATTAATATAAACCGTATCATATTACTAAAAGCAGTCAGTCGTGGCGCAGGGGCACAAGTGTCTGTAAGCATAAGTGATAGTGCATTCGATCCCCACTCGAAGAAATAAAATATATGAAGAAATAAAAAAAAAACAATATTTCTCCGCTCTGGTGATGATGTGACGACGTTGAGTTTCGCTCCTCTACGTGCATTGCCTCCAAAATTCGAAGGAAAATGGGGAACGGAGAGTCTTAAAAGTAAGTTTCCTCGTCAGCGTCAATCTGATTTAATTTAATTTTTTTTACTGCTGTGAACGTATGTGAGCAAACTTATAGATATTAAAAGTATAGAATATAAAATATATATACGAGTATATATATATATATATATATATATATATATATATATATATATATATATATTTGCTAAGGCATATATTTTTTATAATACTTAGATTTAGGTTTCCATATCGTTGTCCTGAGGCTTAATGAGTTTCTCTTGATTCGATTTTAAACGTTTTCATCTTTAGCAATACGATCCAAGCCACGGTCATCGCTTAGGATTAAGAATTTATAGCAAGTTTTCACATTTTACCTTTGTATTTCGATTTAGGTATATCATTTTGTGTCAATTACAGAGATAGAAATTATTTATTTTTCGTATAATTGTGTGTAATTGATAGTTTTAAGTATTTTTTTTATGGAAAAAAACATGGCAAACGAGCGTACGGGTCACCTGATAGTAAGTGATCACCGCCGCGTAGCACCAGAGGAGCTACTGGTGCGTTGCCAGCTTTTGAGGTGGTTCGGCGCCGGAGCCCGGCATTAACTAATGCGAAACGCAGTGGAATAAAGGCACTACTTCACGCTGGTTTTAAATGCCGGGGGTGGTAATGATCCGGTCGAGTCTGCTCACTCCTATTTTTGTCGCCTCTTACGACACCACCAGTACCAGGGTGATCCTATTCTAAGCCGGGAACAAAAGTATTATTTAAGTTTAATATTTTTCATCAACAAGAGAATACACAAGTTTCAAAAAATCTAAAATCCCTTCAAAATATGCAACATTTGTCAAAAATATCCAAATTTTGTAATGATTTTATACTAAGTAAGTAACATTATGTCTAAGCTAATCAGAGAGATAATAAAATGTCCAAATGGGTGAATCAAACCAAATATATTATTATACGTTCTTCAAAACTATGAAGTCATAAAAACGGCTAAAACCAAGATATGCCAATAAAATTTACTTGATGGCTCCATTAAAAGTAATTTGAGATGAGCTTTTCGAGTTACATGTGCAGTTCGCAATGCTAAAGCTAAGCTATGCATTTGTGTGTGTGATTATAAAAGAAGGGCTGGAAAAAATAAAGTCTATTCTTTATTAAATTAATTTAATTTACAAAATTCCAAAATAAAAGGTATATAATTTTTTTTACGCCTTCTTTAAACCTGATCTGATGTGTCGCTCGAGTGTTTCATTTTAATTTTCATCAGCCTCATGCCCTATCCCGCATATAGCAGAGTAGGTGGAGGGATTTTAATCATTATTCTGATGATTAATATCAGAAATTAGGTTCCAAATGGTACATATTTTTTCATATTCATACTAAATCTACTGATGTCTTAATGTAATACGTTATATATATAATAATTAATTACTATAATCTAATATGCTACTTGTTCACATACGGTGGTCTAAATATGTTCATGTTTAATCAGTTAATTAATGATGTAAGCTGAGATATCACCGAAGGTACACAAACATACATTTCCAATATATCTGCATATTTAAATAAAAATAAAATTTAAATCAAATTAAATCAGCTTCACGCTATATTCCGCACACAGCAGGGTAGGCACAGGGAACGTAGTGTAAAGACACTCTATTCCCCACTTTAGTGATAATTACATCATTAAGATTTATAAGAATGTTTATTTCACTTTGTGTTACCAGAGTGGGGAAATAAAGTGTAAATATTCTTAGCTAGTAATCAAACCTACCAACGTTGCGTTTCCAAACGCCATTATGTTCTCTATTAAATATATCTATATAATATTATACTTAATCCACATAAAAATAATATTAAAATTAAATTTAAAAACTTTACAAATTGTGGTCTTTATTGATCTGCGGTTTAAAATGATACTGCTATTCAAATTAAAAAGATTCATTTAATAATATTACTTTGCATGCGAGTTTAACTTTCATAATTAATATTGTAAATTTGTAATTTTGTTTTTAATATTCCGTCCAATTTGATTGATATTATATTTTCACTGGCATAAATTATATATTTGACCAAATTTAATTTTAAATTCATATACATTTAGTATTTTAAATGTTTTAAACTTTTAAATGAAACTTAAACTTCAATTAAATGAATATGGTATTTTAAATGTTTTAAACTTTTAAATGAAACTCTTAATCAGACCGGACTAATCTTAAGAATTATTAAGTACATTTTTGGAAACCATATTTTATCCTCTGGAGTAGTGGGTTTGAAAATACGGAGTTTTTAAGAGTACGTCCCAGGTGATTAAAAAGCTCCCAGCCGTGGTGGTTTCCAGCCCTCCTCTTAGTTGCTCCAGATGCATTGGTTGAGTTAATCCGCTGTATGCTCACACACAAACTTCGATACACGTCCAACCTTGATACTCATATCGATGATTTTCTTTAAGCAACCAATGTATGATAAGCCACAGTTACAATACAGTTATTCATATGCCTGCAGACGGCAAAGGTATATTACATTTCACTGAATTTCTTTAATGGAAGCTTTTCTTAAGATGTGGCTAATCCTGTCTGAACTCTCTCTCCTCTCTGAACTCTACGTATGGTAGAAGTGGCGGCCTTGTCTCTACGTTAGTCTTCTTATAACGCTGGCAGGGAACTGACAACTGGTTCTGGCAGCTGTTCCGCTGCAAAGAGGCTCTCAGAAACAAATGCTTGTTTTTGGTAGATAAATATGTAGTGTGGTGGTGAGATTGACCATAGATGTATCTAATGGTGTGCGTAATTTTTTTATTATTATTGTTATGTATAAATTGCTATAGTTATTATATTAATGGAAAAAATATATATTTACAAATGGAGATATAAGCAAAATCTTTACCATATAGTAAGAAATAGAGAATTATATATATTCTCTAAGTAAATACGAGTTTGAATATTAAGGGTGAAATGCGTACTGCTTAAACTCAACAGTGGAATTTATATGAATATGTAGGCAGATTCGATTATTTAATATCCAAATCAGCTAGCGTTGTCTGTCATTCCAAAGTGACATCCATTACTGAAAAGCGTATAAAAGACAGCACGGGCGATTGATATGGTTAAGACCTATTTGTAGTTATACTGGGCTGAAGCAGTGAAAGGTGAGTGTTGTTATAATGCAAAGGTACCTGAAGCCTACTAATGTGGTCACAAGTCCACGGCACTGCTCCAAACTTCACATCGTTTAAAGAGATCATTATTATTTGGTTTTAATGTGTTCACATATGGTCTATTCTCTTATTATTAACACCCCCTCGGCCCTTATTTCTCCTACATCAATAGTGGGATTTCGGCATCTTCCTTATTTGATTCTATTACAAATACATAAAAAATATAATGAATATAGTCATGACACTTAAGTACAGGGAAAATTATACTATTGAAAGCAATCCAAATGCTTCGCCCGCTTAAACTTATAGTAACATTTGTAACCTAATTATACAAAATCTTTACTACATAAGTTTTAGCCTATGTGTTCTTCTCATGTATAATCTATGTTATTATAAAGTTTCATCTTAATCCGTTCAGTAGTCCTTGCGTGAAAGTGGAACAAACATCCATCCTTATAAAAAAAACATTTATAATATTAGTAGAATTATACAATTTATGTAATCATTTGTAAAGAAATGCAATTTGAACATCACATTTTATGGGAATATTGAACAGTCTCTTCATTGGATGTGGGCCAACAGTAACAAAAGCTTCGTAAGCTAAACTTGCCAGCTTATAGGACATTTGGAAAGTTAAACTCAGGTAAGGAAACTTTCTATCATACGTTTAAGGGAAATTTATTACTTTAATATTCTCTTTAATGTACGTAAATGTATTTAATATTAATGTTGTATTAGCTTCACGCTGTATGCCGCACACAGCAGGGTGCAAGCCTGGTGCTAAGACACTCTGTTTCCCACTTTCTGGCGAACTTTCTCTCTGGAGGCATTGTGTGTTGAATGGCGGAACTTAATGCCGCGCTTTGCCTCTACGTCACGCCAGAGCGAAGAAATAAAAATATAAATGTAAATAAATATTTCATTTTCTCAAGTGGGGATCGAACCCACAACCAGTCGATTACCAAGCATACTTTAAGCTCCTGAGCTACGACTTGCCTCATATTAATTAACAGTTTATTTATATTCTCTTATTATTTTATTAATTGATAATTGAATGTTGTTTATGTAGCTGATGTTATATAATATAAAGTACTTGGTTGTTGCAGGAAAACTGTGGTTGGACCTCCAATATCCTATAGGTTAAATTTAGTATAACAACTAGAAAATCTGCTTGAGCCTTGATTCTTGAGCTTACCTATCTGGTTAAAATCTTGGATTTAGCAAAAATATTTTTTATTTATAGCAATTTGTGTAACACACATGTATGTTCTCTACTCTCCACTCGTTTCGAAAAAGTAGATCTGTGTCATCTGGCGAAGTATGATGACAAACTTGGTCAATCAAAAGAGTAAAATATTTATAAAATGACAATATTTTGAGACCATTGTGGCGAAGTGATACTAGCGTATATATTAACTAACTTGTGGGTTCGTCTCACTGGGATAAATAATTATTTATTATTTACACGTTTCTCCTTCTGGTACCAAGACAAAGTATGCGTTGATTTCCGCTATATGCGCCATACAAAGGAAAAAAATAACAATATTTTATGAATGAAGACACTGGTTTCCCACCGGCTACCATGACTTGCGTGATAAAACGTGACGTTAAAAAATGAAAGAAAAATTAAAAACAGGATTTGAACCGACAACAATCTAGTTCAGTGGGACGCAGTAACTATAATTACAAATAATATAAATAGAAAATCCTATTAAGCATTTAATATAATATATTAACACTGAAAAGCAGATGTTCATTTCTAAATTTGTCGCGCTATATGTAGAGTTCATTCTTTGCTCAATAATACGTTCTAATTTGTTTAACACGATCTCTCGGTTCACCGATCGCGTGAATCTTTCGCTTAATTACCCCTTACAGGGGGCTGCCCCACTTCAAAGTGTCGTAAATAAAATATAATGTGTTATACACTGTGACCGATTGAACCGATGTGCTTAGTGAAGTGTGCTCTCCGCCCAGCTTAACATGTAGAGTAGTAATGCTTTGAAATATCACCTTTGTAGTAAAACTGTTTACCGTTTGTGATAGTTAAACGTATCTCTTGTTAGTTTTAGCAAAGATTTTACTTTGTAAATTACGATGATATATGATAATTTTCGTTTTGTTTAATTAATTTTTTAAGCTTTAGATATTTATTTACTAACCACTGAAAGCATTTGGAAATATAGAAATTCGTTAAGAGCTTAATATTTATCTATTTTACGGTAATAAATTACAAGTATATTAATCTAATTGGTTAGATTAATATACTCTATAATAATATGGTAGATATTATGTTCTATATCTATAATAATATGGTAGATATTATGTTTGATGTACTGTTATATAGAAAGATATTTTATAACTTAATGCATTTTAGTATTTTGTAAAATAGGAAGAAAGATCAGTCAGTTGCAGCACATTTAAAGGTGGAGGAATCAAATACCAAATTAAAACATGTAAATACATGGTTCACTAGACTATTTAAGATATCTAAAATAGTCTAGGGAAACATTTACTATACGACGACGAATATTTTAAGTAAAAGATTTGTTCCCATAAAGTTCAATCAATTTCATCATAATAGAGATGCACCTCCAAAGAAGAGCCGTTTGAAACATGCTTGATATTGTGGCTTTGCGAAGAGATATTTCTTCTTTGTAATTTCCATACCACATACATTATAGGGAGTGTTTTGGGTAACTGTTCGAGTTGATACCTGCTGCTGAATTTTCTAACTGCAAAGTACCACTTATAACCTTGAACATCATCCTTATCTTCTTCTTCCTGGCATTAATCCCGGCTATTGCCAGGGTCTGCCTTCCTGCTCAACCTATGTATTGCACTTTGCACGGTCTTCAGCGTCCTTGGTGGTTAGACCATTGGCTCTCATGCCCTGCGTCACGAAATTCAACCAGCGCTTTCTTCAATGTCATCCTAATTATATGGATACGTAAGTTAATTCCCAACTTTAAAGGTTTCACGCGGTCGTGGGCGCTGATTAGTTATCATCAAGTGAGACTTAGGCTTTACGCCTATTCTAAGAAAAATAATTATGTATAGCTCATAGAAACTCTTGATGTGGGTCACTATGTCTACCCTATAAGCGTTAAACTTAGTTGAAGGTAAACTTCAGCAACGTTCTATTTAAAATATAATGGATATTGGAAATAATAATATCAACATATTTCAGCGTCTGCTATTCCGTGACAGAGTAATTGTTTTGAAAGCTAAAGTATATCAAATAGAATGTCAACCATATCTTCCATCAACAATTTTAAATTTAGAACTGGCATTGTAAAATATGAAAATCGGTCAAGCGTAAGTTTGATTCGCTCACCGAATTAGAATTTCAGAATTGTAGGTCAATGGGAAGTACAGTTTTTTTAGCATAATTTTTTAATGCTTTTTTCCTATGAACTATATACAGGGTGGAAGAGGCAGCGCTTCTTTTACTGAAACTGCATATAGGTTAAAATATTTCAAACCCGGAGCTAAAAAAAAATATCAAGGTGCCTCAACAGTTTGGACGTAGGATTTTTTTTTCATTTTACGATTTTTTTCCATACCTGTATTTCGTGTCACGCACACATACACATACTACTACAAAAATACTTGAATGAAGCGTGTGCGACGTTGCCTCTTTGACAGGTAAGTGTGTGAGTGATAATATTACACTTTAAAAATGGTGTTTTTTTTTAAAACGATTATTTTATTATTTATTTTGTTTGCCAAAATAACTTTTTCATTTTTGGGAGTTATTTTTTTCTGAATTATGTTAGGTTTTTATAGAGTAGTTAAAACTGTGGTTTCATTTAAAGTGGTGCGTTCAATTCCATTTCATTGTTCAATTTTCCGGATATATTTCTTTATTTGGTAAAATATTCAAATGAAGGATGGATAAACAAACGTGGATGATAGACTTTGATAATATGGCGAATTTCCTACAAAATGAAGTAGAAACAACGCAGAAAGTACTGTATCTTTTTATTGCGGTGACTTTTTCTCTGTGCACCAAGGGATCGTATACCGGTATACCTGTATTTTTATTTCAGCTTAGTACTTCTACGAGATCCTTATAATAAGAGTTCCGTTTTATTCCTTTTGAGTAACGGAATCATAATAAAGAAAAAAAAATAGTTTTAGTACTGTTTCTTTATCTCTCTTTTACATTTTATCTCAAAAAAAATGTTTAATTAATGTTTAAATATATTTTTAATGAACGTCCCATTTTCTTAGCAATGATTCAAAGTAAAGAACATATTGTGTTATCACTAGGTCCCTCCTGCGTTTGCCTGTTGTTTTTAGGTTTCGTAGTATTTGAATAGTAGGAGTAAAAAAAGATACAAATAAAAAAGTGTAAGGCACGATTTTAAAAGCCACTTCTAAAAGTTTATAGTCTTTCAGGCTCAATAGTGAAAAGCTGTGTATAACCTACATAATACAATTAGTGAAAAAAGCTTTTAAATTGTAAAGCTGATAAATTGTAAATGAATATTGATTAAAACCTTTTAAATTGTTTGATTTTCAAACATATACTCGTATATGATTCTTGTTTGCTTTACAAACGATTAAAAGATACAACATTTTATATATAAAATTAAAAATATTGAGTTATTTTTATATCACTAGTTAGTTTTTTCTTATCTTCACGTCGAATTCTACATACACTGCTAGGGTAGGGAAAAAACCCATTAAGAAAGGGAATCCATTAAGACATTTCATTCACCATATTCTGCCGAATATTCGAGGCATTGCGTGTTGAGTAGCGAAACTCAACACCTCGTTTTGCCTTGATATCAGAGCTAAGAAATGAAAACATTAACAAATAATCATTCATTTCCAAGAGTGGGAATCGAACTCACAACCGTCATGCTTAGCCACACGTTCGTGCTACATATATAAATTCTTGTTACTATCGTACTCTATCGATTTGGTTTTAAAGTGTATGAATGAGAAATGTTATATAACACTGGACATGATTTCTGTACGATATCGATTTCACAAATATGATGCGCCAATTTCATTTGTAAATGACAAATTAAATAATCAAAATGCGATATACAAATATATAAATTATTTTATAAGCAGCGTTCAAAATATAATTAATTAAAATATGTTTATTTTAATATAGTATTTAAAATAATATTGAGCTTGTTTATTTAAATGACGTTAAAAGTTACTACTACTACTGTGAGTGTAGAATAAAATGACCTTTATACAAGTATATCGGAGGATAATTTTATGGGTAATTAACTTATTTGCTACCGCTGTTAATTTAGAAAGTTTGTGTGGTTAAGTTTGTCTGGTAATGGCACATGAAATGCTGTTAAAATAAGATTAATTTTGTTTTTACGGAACCTTGTTTCTAGTGTATGAGGTGTTATTGATATGGAAACTGGCAAAGAATGTACGTATAATATAAAAACCTTATTAAAAAATAGTATAATTAATAATGTTTTTTAATGTTGCCAAATTTTAATAATCACTTTATTTAAAAAATATTAATTAAATGGGTAACAATAAAAGATAATACACATAAAGTAATTAAATATGCTATTTTTTTGTCCCCATACATGGAATGAGACACTCTTATATCTATTGTACAGTAATAACCTCATATATATAGATCTACAGCTAACGATATAGATAATATATTAAACAGAATAAAATAAATAACATTTTTGCTATTCTCATTGGAGAAATTCACTTTGAGATACTACGATTTGAACTAATACCCTGTCATCTAGAAGTTGACCTTTCTGACATAGAAAGCTGTTGGCTTTAGAGCTGTAATACGATGACAA
>DWGR01005849.1:0-10107 GCA_018247715.1 Heliconius burneyi
TACGCGCTGTATCCCACATATAGTAGGGTAACCAGAGGGAACCTATTGTTAAGGCACTCCGTTCTCCATTTTTCTTCAAATTTTTCGAGGCATTACTTGTAGAATGGCGAAACTTATTGCAAATTTTAGTCTCGGTTAAATAAAGAAAAAAAATCTTTGTACATTTATACAGGAAGATAAACGAGACACAAGCCGATTAAATACATTGAGGTTTTGTATGATAATTTTCAAATCGACCGATGAAAAATTGATTTTGCCTGATATGCTTTTGATTATAGGCTGGCGGTCGTTAGATACAATTACTGGTTATAGAGTATTAGATTATACAAAGTTATTATACGTGTGTTATAGCTTTGCTATGGAAGATTGATTTTAGATATTTTTAACTACGGTTTTTATTAAGGAGTGTTTTATTTAAATCGTGGCGCCAAGTTTTTGCTATTAACGTTAATTTGCCTGGTGTGATGGTTTTAAATTTGAATTCTATTCAAAGAATTATTTACTTTGGAAGCCATTGTAGTGCATTGGCGTGTTGTAAATGACAATTGTGGGCTCGATTCCTAGTTGGGGCAATGAGTTATTATTCATCAATAATGTTCTTTCGCTAGAGTAAACAAGGCAATGTCCCAAAACTACGGCAGTTGGGAACGGAGTGTCTCCTTAATACTATATTCTCTTTACCTACTCTGCTTAATGCGGGATACAGTTGTGAAGATGAAAATAAAACTTACAAATCAAGAAATTCACCGAGATGAATTATGAAATTTGATAGCCTGATATATTAAATCTCGGGAAAGTTGTCTATTACAAAACAAACTTATCTATTTGCCATGAAGGTTTATTTATTTCTTCTTCAGTTTAGTAAATAAAAAAATAGGGTCACGCTGTATCCCGCATACAACAAGATCGACAGAGGGAACCCAAGACACTCATTGGAGTCATGTACTTTAATAAGTTACGTACCTTAGTAAGGTGCCTTATGTAGAAATAAATAAATCTTAATGATCGCGTTTTAACCTTATTGGATTAAAAATTGACGTTATATAGATGTGAGTCATAGCGAATATATCAAGATAACATTGAAGATTGCCATCTTTTAATAGTAATTAATACTCTTTGGGTGAATTATTATTAATTTTTACTTAGTTCACGCTATATCCCATAATTAGAAATGTAGGCAGAGGGAACCTGGGATCCAGGTGCAAAGACATTCCGTCCTTCGTATGACTATTGCCCACTTTCCATCGAATTCCGGACGCATTGCGTATTGACTGGCAAAACTCAACGCCGGGTGAGCTACCCGAGACACATTGCAAAGTAATAATAATCCAGTTAAAACTACTACTATTACAAAAAAATATTTAATTTAAAATTTTATACAATCGCAAAAAATTAATATCTTAATTACACACCCACATCGTTTTTTCCATTTAAAATCTGAGCGGTAGAAAAAAAATAATCAAAAAACGTTGAAGTTTTACGTGACAATCTGATATTATTTCGGCCGAGCATAATCACTTCATTACCACTGTGGGTGCTTTATGTCTTAGCAAAATTATATACAAGTTGGTAGTGTAACCATTAATCGTATAAAATTTTTCAAGATTTTAAAAATAATATTATGGTTAACTTTCCCGTAGACATCATGGCCTCTTTTGATATATCATATTTAAAAATATATAAATTATATTTTAAATACACTATCTTTAGTATATTCATTTGCACTTGAGACAAAATGTAAACAAGCAAAACTAAACTTCTCAAACTTTCATTTTATTACAGTTTAACAGCTTATAGAGTATTATATTTGTATGAATACGAATGCCTTAGTCTTTTTTTTTTTACGTATTAGAACACGTTAACGACAGCCACCTTGTCCATATTGAAGATTTCATTGATTGCTCATAACTTTGGCTGAGAAAAGTGCAATCGGTTCTTGGGAAAAGTTCACTCATGTTTGAAGCACGAAAATTACAATATAATAGAAACAAAACAATTAATAATGTTACTACAACGGAATAACAAGACTTAAATGATAATCTGGAAGCAGTTCTCTCGTATCAACAAGTCAATTGTAAAAATTGCGGATATAACCCGACCGATGACAAAACGTCACGTTTTAATGTAAATTCTTTGCAGTATCTATGTTCTATAATTTATTAGTATTAAAATGCATTTAAAGCTTGAAAATAAACTGCCTTTTGGCTGTTTTTACATGTAGACTATTTAAAAAATAATTATTTAAAAAACGTTGTATTCGTTGTATTCGATTTCTATTATATCTGAAAGGGTTTCATAAATTCTATTGGAGTAATTTAATAGTTTTTTTTTAAATTTACAGTTCTATCAGATAATTACTTCCTAAGTTATTTTTTATAAAATATATTATTCATGACCTGTTAAGTTAACCTTTTTCTGGTTTGTTTACCTTTTATCTCACAGCTACCTAAGTAAGTATTTTTTTAAAAGGGAACATTACAATGATGACTTTGAAACGAAAGAAAAATTTGCACAACAACCAGTTTATAAAACGGTACAATAATTTTCAAAAAGACAACTTCCTAATATTCCTTAAGATCGGTCTTGCCGCAGTGGCACAAGCATGTGACTGTACACGACAGGTTGTGCGTTCGATTCTCACTTGAGGAAATTAAATATTTAATATTTTCACTCCTTCGCTCTGGTGTCCAGGAAAAAGGTCGGCGGTTAGTCCCGCCACCAATACGCAATATCTTCAGAATTTTGCCGAAAGTGGAGAGTGAAGCACCTTAGCACTAGGCTCTTTCTCCTACCCTGCTACATGCATGAAAAAAAGTTTCTAATATTTTTCTATAATAAAAAGCGTGCATATAATGGCATAATTAATTATTTAATTCAACTTCTCGACTTTTAATTTCCTGCAAAAGTCCTAGTGACGTGAGTTATGACAGTTTTACACGACAAGGCTTACTTCGTTATATTCTTTTTGTTTAACCTTTGTATATGATAGTGGATGAAAGAAACTAATTTGTAGTAAGCGAATTTGAGACTAGAGACACAAACGCGGCTTCACTCGATTAAATTTATTTTTGAATTATAGCCAAAGGGTAACTTTAAATAAATAAATAAATATTTCAATTCCTCGATTTAGAATCGAACCCACAGCTGTCGTGTCAGAAACCACAACACTCGCACACTGAGCCCCTGAGCCCATGAGCCATCTCCTGTGATGTACCTATAAATTACAATTTGATACTAAGTTGAGCTGATTCTACAAGGTTTCCTTTTTTTTGAGACGAAACTTTTAAAATAATAATACGACACCTACATATTCTCAAAGTCGGTAAAACTACATTCCAACAATACACATCACAAATAAAGTTATTTCATTTATTTAATGCTTACCTTACGCTTATATTACGAAGATCAGATAAGATTTTCATATGACGTGAACGTCCCAATCCTGCAATTATAAACGAATTAGACCAAAAATTGTGCCTCCAATGGGCACAAATTGATATAATAAAATGGGGTGGGCGTATACAGTAGGGCTGTTTTCTAGTATTTTATGTAAAAATTAGTATCATTGAAATTACTTTTGAGGCAGGTTGTGACGCGGGAGGGGAAACGTGAATACCTTAAAAAGAGGGCAAAATTAGATATTAAAACCGCTAGTTCAAGTGTAGTATGAGATGAAAGGGCTAAGCTAAGCCTGAATTTCAGAAAAGGCTCGAGACCTCCTATTTTTGTACGGAGCCCTCGGTGGGCGAATCCCAAATTTGAAATATTTTAGTGTCATTTTGAACCTCTGACATATTTTTGTTTATTTGCGGCATTAAGTTCCGCCACTCAACACGTAATGCTTCGAAAATTCGATAGGTGAACTGTGAGCTCCTCGAAAGTGAGAAACGGAGTATCTCAAAAACTTATAAACCTAGTGAATGTTCTCTCTGCCTACCCTGCTATATGCGGGATAAAGCGTAAAGAAAAGATATATTTTGTATGTATTTTTTCTAATTTGTCATCCCTACTTCAATAAAGGTGTCGCCCAATAGTGAAGTGATTAAATGAGGCCGCGTGCACGATTTATATCAGTATTTGGTCACTACCGGCAATCATTATCGTTTGAAGGGACGACCCTAATGTTGCCATATCAAAATTATTACAATAAAATAACTTTTTAATATAGATTAAGTAATTAATATATGATATTTTGAATATCTATATTTATTTGCAAAGTTGGTATAAATAAAATTAGAGAAACCTCACCTTTCTCACAATCAAATAATATTTTTTAAAAATCAGCTTCACGCTGTATCCTGCTCACAGCAGGGTAGGCAGAGGGAACCCAGTCTTAATACAGTCCGTTCCCCACTTTCTGCCGAATTCTTGAGGCATTGCGTGTTGAGTGGCAGAACTGAACGCCGCTTTGCCTCGACACCAGAGCGAAAAAAATGGAAATATAAACGTAAATAAATATTTCACTTTCTCGAGTGCGGATCGAACCCACAACCATCACGTTACAGTCACACTCTCGTATCGCTGCGCCGACCTATATATAAATTGTTTTACCTAATTTATGTATTTTTCATATTATAAGTAAAATATTTAAAATTATACTAAATACAACTTTATTTAATTTTTATTATGTTTTTTATGTTATTGTGATATATTTTCTATATATATGATGGCTGTATGAGACAGTTGTGATTCTTTCTTCACTCTGGTAACAAGGCAAAGTGCGCCGTTGAGTTCCGCCACTACTTAACGCCATAACAAGCAATGCCTCGAAAATTTGGCTGAAAATAGGGAACCCAGTGTCCTAACATAAGGTTCCCTCTGCCTTCCTTGCATATTACGTTAAAAACATTGTATTTATGCCGTGAATAAGTAGGCTTAATGTATGCAATATTTTAAGCCTACCTGTCCATGAGATTATGGCTTCAAATCACAATCTGACATTATGTTTGAATATTTCATTTAATTTCCGCATTAGTTAACCAAAGCGTAAGTTCTGAGTCTATTAGTTACAATTTGGAAATGAACAGAAGATAGAGATAAATCATATTTTTTCTCTTACCAAGCGAAAGAGAAAAGAGAAATAGAAATCATTAAAACAAGAGCTGCAAGAAGGAAAAATAACACTACTTAAAAATAACTGTACAAAATATGATTATGAAAACAATTAATCTTAATTAAATAACTAATTGGGCATTGCAATCGTTAATTTATGAACGCAGTTAAATCGATGTTGAATAATCACAAGAATTTCAAAAATCCGCCGCAACCTAATTGAAAGTTATTCACGCCTCATTTAAATATTCGAAAGTAAGTTTTTACAACTTAATAATACTTAATTTTGAGAATTATATATGAAAATATTATAAGCCGCCATACATATACATATATACATGTTAAATATTAAAAATTACATCAGCTTCACGCTGTATCCCGCACCGAGGATGAGGATCTAGGTTTCGACCTTGGGTTAAGACACTCCCGTACCCCACTTTCCACCGAATTCTGGAGGGATTCCGTCTTGTAACCAGGGTGAGTGACACAACTGTCTCGATATGGCCAGAAATGTTGAAAATATACAACAATAATATAAAAAAAGTTATTTAGTTTTACGGCCGTCGTGGCGCAGCGGCACAAGGGTGTGACTGTAACGCGACGGTCGTGGGTTCGATCCCCACTCGAGGAAGTGAAATATTTATTTACGTTTAAATTTCCAATTCTTCGCTCTAGTTTCGGAGCGCGGCGTTAAGTTCTGTCACTAAACACGCAATGCCTCCAGAATTCGGCAGAAGTGGGGAACGCAGTTTCCTATCACGAGGTTCCTATCCTACTATGTGCGGGATACAGCGTGAAGCTGATTTTTTTATGTTCTTATTTTCCGCTAAATTCTGGAAGCATTGCATGTTGAGTGCCTGAACTAAACGTCGCGCTTTACCTCGACACCAGAACATAAAAATTAAAATATAAATTTAAAATAAATATTTCACTTCCTCCAGCGGCCATCGAACCCACAATCAGTCGCGTTTACAGTCACAGTTAGTGCCGCTGCGCCAGGAATGGCCTAATACAACTAAATACATATGTTGATTATAAAAAAAAACACATGAAGTTATGACATCGTAACTGATAGATAATTTATTATACAGATTACTGTAATGATATCTTCTCTATACCTAAATTATGCTTATGAAGGCTAAGATATTTGATTAATAGCGTTCGTAACATTAAAATATTTTTTACGTTTAAAAAATGCTTTAGAGTATGTAGGTAATAGTGTTATTCGATTTTGTTCATTTATTTCAAGGCCGCAATAGATTTCATTTCCAAATAATAAAAAAAATATATCGTCGGTTTACAGTGTACGTTTAGATACGTTTTTTGTTTTTTTTCTGTTATTTACATTTTATAAGCGAAGCATTAAAGAAAACAAAATGGCAGGTTATTCTAGTTTCCTTCAAAGTCAGCTTGTTTCATACACTACAGAATATAAATCAGTTTTTGAAATTTTGATAATTTTCTATTATGATATACTCAAAGTTTTTTAAATATACCAGCATAGCTTCATATAGCATATTTTTCTTTATTTTTCAAGCAAAGAAATAGAAAGATATAGAAAATAAAAAAGAAAATTAGTCAATATGAATGACAATGCACGCTGCCACAGGTCGATGAAAACAATGTCAAAATTGAACAAATTGGGCTTTGATCTGCTTGCCCACCCCCCATACTCGCCAGATTAGCCCCCAGTGACTACTGGCTCTTTGCTGATCTCAAAAAAATGCTCCAGGGAAAAAGATTTGGCTCAAATGAGGAGATCATCGCTGAAACTGAAACTTATTTTGAAGCGAAAGATAATTTTTTTTATAAACATGGTATTGAAAAATTGGACAAGCGTTGGAACCATTGTATCACCCTAAAAGATTGCAAAAAAATTTTGTTTTCATTGTTAATCTCGGGGCTTATTGATCCATGTGTTATTAAAGAAAAATTCTAAATTCTGACAGTTTTCAAAATTACACAATACTTAAACTACTTAAATATAGCTGAGATCATAAATTTTTAATTCCCAGACCGTGCAATGTACAATTAAGTAAAACTTTTAAGTTCTTAAAAAAAAACATCCTCTAGAATCAAATAAATAATCATATTTAATCTGTAATCTGAATTACACATTTTACAAAGGGCTCCAACAATCAATATATAATTAAGAAATGCTCAAAAACCTGCATTGTAATTTATTTTGAAGGAAAATCGTGGTTAATTGAGAGTATAGTACAAAATAGACGTATATTTATATCACCCGGAGTCGCTGAGGAGATTAATGTATAGCGATAACCCGGCTAAATGAAAAAGTCGGCCGCACTGAATTGAATCATTTGGAAATGAATGCTCTTCATTTGCATAAACTATAATTAGTTTTTAAAGGTAGCCACACACGCACGTCAGTTGTGTTAAGACAAAATAGGGAGAGCACTTTTTATAAAATTATGTTATTAATGTACTGATCGAATAGAAATATAATACAATTTTTTTTGAAATACAATTTTTCTTTAATAAATAATTCTAAATTAAATATAATATAATATAATTTTTCTTTTTTATTTATGGAGAGTATTTTTATAGTGTATTTTCTCATTTTTTTTACTCCAATCTGTGAGATACACAGTTAAAAAAATACACATAGTAGGGTAGGCAGAGGCTTTCTAGTTTTAGGACACTCCGTTTCCCATTTTCCGCCGAATTCTACTGGCATTGTGTGTTAAAGTGGCGGAACTCAACGTCGTGCTTTGCTTCGACATCAGAGAAGAAAAGAAAATATTATATTATTAATTTCCTCAAGTAGGAATCGAACTCACAACCTGTTGCGCTTACAGTCACACCCTTGGGCCGCTGCACCACAACTGGATTGGCTTACAAAGTCATTAATTAACCAATTTATTCATTTAGTAGAAAATTTATGGGTAAAATTATATTTTTGACTATAAAACTCCTGTGCATCACAGACAGAAACTTAATTGTTTAAGTGCCCTTATTCTTTGGTCCGTGAAGATAATTATATTTCATTGTCTGTTAACAAATTAGATCTTGTTGATTTTTTACTTGAAATCTTAGAAAAGAATCTACATATTCAACGCGTTCGTTAGAAATAGAAAAATTAATATAAATGTGCTGTTACATTAATATTCCTTGAAAAAAATTGAATATAACTTTTTTAAATTAATCTTTCTGAAATAAATTTTGCTTTGTCGTTGCTATACTCAGTAACTAAAACTTTTTTTTATCGTGAGAAAACTCTTTTACAGGTATCTCTCTGTTACGCAGCACGAGTGGGGACTTGAACTGGCTGTATTTGATTCATGGACTTGCCGATGTAGGCCGTCCACACTACCCACTAAAACCTCACGGTACTCTTCTTCGACTGCCACAGGTCGTGGCTACGGAAGGAAGGCTTCCAAAACACCGGCGAGAGCCTACTGGCCGACCCCTGGCCGATACAAAAATAAAACGAATCCTAACTCTACTTTTTGCTGTATCACGAATGGAGTAGTCAGAGAGAACGCAACGCCAAGCAAATTAAAATCAGCTTCACGCTGTATCCCGCTCACAGCAGGGTAGAGACTCTCCGTTCCCTTTCTAGTGAAAATAGAAAAATGATTCCTATAAATCCTCCATCCGCCTCCTACGGTGCCGTTCGGTTAGATTTTTATATCACAAATCACAAGACAAACAAATATATCCACATATTATTAAATTATAGAACTTTTAAAAAAATATCATTGGAATAAACAATTTTAGGAGAGGATCTTCTTAAATTTAGTACTTCCTTAACAGTCAGTAAGTGAAACATCAGTGGTAGCCTCGGAATTAATGTTAGGTAATATATGACGGTCGTGGGTTTGATCCTATTCTGAGTAATTAATTGTTAGTAAATTTGAGAACAGAGTAACTTGAGGCGCGGTTATTTCTGTCTACCCACATAAATGCAGGAGGTGATTAAAGCTTTAAAATCTTTTTGTTTATCTTTTTTTGTTGTAGTTATTATTTATACTTTAATTCCCCAAAATTTCTTTTATTCTAATTATTGAAAATAACAGTTTAAGCGCGCCCATTGTACGACTGCACCAGATGTGGCGCAGGGGCACAAGAAAAAAACTGAAAACGCGACAGGTTGTGGGTTCGATTTCCACTCGAAAAAAATAAATATTGAATCTTTTAATTTTCTGGCTCTTGTAACGAGGCAAAGCGCGGTGTTGAGTTGCGCTAGTCAACAACGTTATGGCTCCATAATGGGAAACTGATAAGTTAACTTTATAACTTAACACTAGGGTCTCAGCTTCCCTCTGCCTACGCTGCTATGAGAGATGCAGCTTTAAGCAAGAAAACAATCATAAACACTGTTCCAACCGCTGTTCGGTTAAATAAATTACGTGCATTAGAGGATATATCTAATGATGATGACGAGCGACCATTTAAGTTAAAGACATTATTCATATGTTGTGAAAGTTGGTACTGTACTAGTTTTTATAACTATAGGATATATGAACGATAACAATATAGATTATTTGTTTTTTTTTATTTCATTTTAGGTTCCCAGGTTCCCTTTACCTATCTATAATGAAAAAATTACCTAATTATATGAGCCAACAATATTTTTTTTATACATTTAGCTAAATTTCAATATCATTTTTTTCTTACTAATATATTGTCTTTGGATTTGTTCCTTCGCCTTGAACTAAAAGCCGCTATGTCTAATGAAGCAAGATCGATGTTTTCATGTAAGGATAATTTCTCAACGACAAACGTACGTACAAAGATTGTTAATTTAAATATATATATCTATATATATGTATAGGATATAGAGATAACATGTAAGTCCCGCCTCGAGGATACATTATTAATTATGCAAATCGTATTATGAATAATTCACATGTTACGAGATACAACATACTAAATTTCAATATTATTGAAATATGTTGTTGTATATGTATGTAATCGTAGGTTCAAAGCGGTTTATAGTTGTAAGAAGTAAAGGATATTGATCTCATAGGGAAGTATAAATAGGTTTTCGATATATTTTCTTCTTTTTGTTGCTTCACATATATAATAGGC